>JASSUY010028713.1:0-38116 GCA_032466535.1 Forpus xanthops | reverse complement strand
TTAAACAGGAGAAGTTTAGATTGGATCTGAGGAAGAAATTCTTTACTGTAAGGGTGGTGAGGCACTGGAATGGGTTGTGCAGGGAAGTTGTGAATGCTTTGTTGCTGGTGGTGCTCATGGCCAGGTTGGACATAGCCTTGGGTGACATGGTTTAGTGTGAGGCGTCCTGGCCCATGGCAGGGGGTTGGAACTAGATGATCTTGAGGTCCTTTCCAACCCTAACTATTCCATGATTCTACGATTCTGTGAACTGGACTGCATGGGTCACAGCATCCTACGATAGGCTTTAGAGTTAGCACTTAGTTGGTAAAGCTAATGCTGACTTGATTTCACAGAGGCTGCTGCTCTGTAATGCTGCAGCATTTACAAAAAGATCAAATCTGCAGTCATTTCTCTCCCTAAGCATTCACTTATTTCAGCTTTCTCCTTCACAGGGAAACTGGGAATTGGCCCTGCCTGCAAATGAACTCCCTGATGTCCCAGAGTAGCCAGACAAAGGAAAAAATGTTTGTAAGATGAGGAGGACTTTTTTCACTCACTTCTCAAATGATAGCCATGTTTTGGCAGTTGTAATGAAGCCAATGAGGAAAAACATTACTGAGAAAAAAGCGTCTCTAACAGGCAGCTTAGGTTCTTGTAACCTTATTATCTCAGTGTTCGCCTCAGAGTGTGTGCAATAGATTAGGTTCACCTTTCTTCCTCCAAAAGAATCAGCCATCAATCAGGTTAGAACTGAGAAAGAGCTAACAGAGTCTTTATTTTTGTAGATCATTAAAAATGACCCGAGGGACCAATTTTCTGTACTTTTTCTCAATTTCCTTCTGATTCCAGTCATTAAGAATGAGATACACTGTTATATAGCGAAACAATGCACAAAATTCTCTTCTTGCTTATGTCGATGGGTTCTGTTAAAGTTGAAATGGAAGAAATGAGAAGAACATTTGCCTGACTTTCTCTTGGCAGCTTTAGCTCAAGCACACATGAAACTAAATTCATTTCTCAGTGAAAGGTACCTCAAATGAAATCTGAAGTGACTGAACTAAATTGCATTATAGCCCTTCAAAGATCAGAAGGTCAAATTCAAATTTGGTGCAAGCAGTGGTAATGAAGTTGCCCACACACACAGTCTATTCTTTGTCTTGGGGCTCTACCTAAACTCAAGTATATCATTAATAAGTGGTATATGCTTTTTTATATCAGTAATGCTGAAATATATTTTAACCTAGTAACCGAAATGGAGTACTAGGAAATGACCTGGCCATTCACCTGCAACAGTGTATATAAGAAATATTTTGGCACTGCTGATGAAATGTAAATTTACATGACTTAAATAGGCAATAGTTTTATAGTGGTACTTTTCATTGGTAAAGGAGCAACAGGAGGAAATACATCATCTAGTTTGCCAAATGGCTAAAAATTGTTTCTCAGCTGTGCACATTACCATACAGTAAAGTCCATATGTGAAGAGATCTGTCTGCATATGGCAGTTTGCAACATCTATTCATTTAAACAAACTTCAGATTAATAAATCACACTCTGCACGCTGTATGCTGCAACATTAGTAAGCCCTGGAATGATCTGTAGACTTGACCATTCGGATGAATGCTCTGGTCATGAGTCAGATGTGATGATGTATTGCTCTGCTCCCATGCAATTTGTCATACAAGAAGCTCCTGAAGTAGCATGCTATGCTAAGGCTGGTACCAGGGATGGGGAGAGAAGCTTGCAAAAATAATTCAGATTTGAATCATGTATCTCTGCTGACAGAAGCATAAAATATTGCCTCTGTCAAAAAGTTAGGCTTCCTCCCTTCCCCTCTACCCCTTTTTTTATTTCAGTAAAATAGGAGGGGACTAAAACAGACATATTTGAAATCTATTTAGAATATTTCAACATGAATTCCCTCATTTCATAGTCCAGGGCTGTCATCAAAATTAAACTTATCAGTTTAGCTCAGCACATGCACTGCTTTTGGGAAGGGAAAGAAAAGAATAGGAGGGAAGATGGAGAGAGGGCAGGAAATAAAACCAGAAGACAATTGTAAGCATTTCCTGGAGGCACATGTTTTTCACCTCATCCACAGGCCCACTTCCTTCCCTCAGCAGCATTTGTAAACTCTTAATTCCTACTCAAAACTGATTCTGTTCATGTCTCAGTTGGGCACGTGAACCATGCCAAATCCCTACCAAATGCTTTAAACTCTGTGAAGTGTAACTTGCTTAGCAACCACAGTAATGCAGACCACTCCTTTACACTAAGCAGTGTAAGAAATATGATGCAACTGATAAGAAAACAGACCTGTGTGGTACACCCTTTGTATACGCACTCTCATCTCTGGCTGTGTGGAATACACCGCTCTTTGTTTATTTCCTGGAGCAATATTGTAATGTTGCACTTCAAGTATCATGGTATAATGCAGTCATATGAATGGGATGGTCATAACTGTTTTTTAGCAGCACTGTTTTCCTAACCATCAAATAAGAGCTATATCGGCCCTGAAAATTTTTCCATACCCTAGTAAGAAACACAACTCCAAAATACTAGATGTACAAAATCCTTTAATTATGCTGGATCGATAGCTTCTCAGAGGCTTCTAAAATCCAACAAGAGCTTTCAACATTGAACATGATGCAGGTGACAACATGAAGCAGTTATGTACAAACTCTTACTGCTTTAATAATCTCAATTATGTAGTTCCTGGTGCTCCCAGACAGTCATCTGGTTTCCTGTTCCATTTTTACCTATCATGGTTTGATGTCAAAATCTCTGAAGCCAGTGCATAAATTCAACACGCTCCGATTCTGTTTCCTAAATCCTAGTTCACATGCGTTAGAAGGATTTGTGTAAGTTGACCTAGTAGTAAAGCATGATATGTGATTTTTCTCCCTGCCTTCTCTTTCTTATTTATCCAAAGAAATACATTGAAGGCTCATCTGTATAACTTGCCAGGCATGGTATGAAATGAAATAGTGGTGACACAGCAAGGAGCCTGAAAACACTCAAAACTGCCTTATTGTGAGGTAGAAATCAAGCTGATCCTGGAAGGAGATAAAACTTCTGAAAAAAATTGGGATTTTCCTGATCAAAGAGAATTCGTGCTTCACGTATTAGGACAAAACACAACTATTTCAAGTTTGTGAGTTTTTACAGGAGTAACGGTGTTTTCTACAGAAACTGTTGGGGAAACAGTACAACTTTCTGGCTTAGCAGTGCTGTTCCAAGCCATTTGTGTTGCACATTAGATTTCTGGCAATAAGTGGCCTGCTGTGGGTCTCCTGGGAAGCGATAAGTTTGCCTGCTTCCTTGTTTATCAAGAGATCAAAACTTTTATCTGAATTACTGTCATACATTCTTTAAAATTCACTCTCTTGTGTTAATTAGTTACGCAATCACATCTAACACTTCTGGAGATGGAGTAGAACAGGATTGACTTGAGAGGTGAGGAAAGATCAAAGCAACGCTCTAACAAATTATTATGGTAATTAGTGTAGTTCGTCTCCAGGGGGGGCTTTTAATAGAGGCAGAGAGAGCTTGGGAAAACCTGTATGCATGGTAAGAGTGCACATGAAGAAACAAAGCTTGCCATATTCTCAGGGCAGTCTGGCAGGGGAGTGGAGATGAGTGGCACAAGGGGAAATTAAAAGGCATATCAGGTAGTGAAGGGGAGAAGTGATCTGAGTGTGCTACACAATTTGCAAGGTTTAAGAGACCCGCTTCATCTCTGTGTTCCCCTTCAGTCCTGTAAAAAACTCTAATAACCATTAGGTTTGTTGAGTCTTAGCCAAAAGGGCAGCTGTTGCTGGGGATTTCATCAGTTATGGAAGCACAAATGTCAGAGATGGACAGTAGTCCTCCCCCCCCGCACTCCCCTCCCTTCCCCCAAGCCCCACATGATTGTTATCTCTCTTACATCTGCTGGCACTTGCTACAATCTAGTTTTAAACGATTCAAGCCATAGGTTATACCGTTTCCCTTGGGACGCTATTACGCTGCCAAGTAAGGATGCTTCTCATGGAGGAAGAATTTCTTCTGGAGCTGTGCAACACATGGGAGGGAGAACTCCTGTTTCTGTAGTATGGCTCCATGAGCTGGGGAATTTGGGACATATAAGTGTCAGCATCTGGGGTCCCTGTAAATGTCTTTCCCTGAGCTGTGTACCTAAAAATCCCCAGGCATGGCCGTCGGTGCACAGAGTGTGCAGGCAGGGTAAAAACAGACTTTACATTGCCTCCACCGTATGTTGTGACAGTCCTTTGCCCCATAGTGAAGCAATGAAAGCCCTGAGTGTTCACTCCATTTGCACCCCAGCCCCCTAATGCAGTGCCTAATTGTTCCCCAGTCTCATTCATTCCCTGTTAAGACCTCCCTAGGGATGTGCATGAGCAGGGTCTGGTACTTTTTATGCTACCACTTGTTTTATTGCAGGGTCTGTAGAGGTCCCCTGAGATGACTCTCTCAGTGCTAAAGCTGTCTCTTATGGTTCCCAGGAGGAAGAAGGGTGATGCTGTTCACTGCTTTCACAATGCTAATGCTGATGACAATGATAACCCTCGCAAGGTCTCCTTGGGCTGGCCTGCTGCCGAGACCACAATCTGCCCACCCTTGCGGAGTCAGCAGCCAGCCACTGACAGTACCACTGCCTGGCTGGCACCCGCCAGATTGGCAGGGCTCCTTGGCCAGGATGAAACTGCCTCCAGTGAACAGCTCGTTATTAGTGCTCTCCTTTTCACAGCAATTAAGTCAAGAACCATGGCACCTGTTCATCTCACCTCCCTTGAGGGAATTAACATGCCGTATGGGAAAGAGAGTTGCATGGGGGGGGCAGAAAGGGGGAGCTTCCTTGCATCTGTTAAAAGCAAATAGCAATGCATGCGAGGTTCTTGAGGGAATAGCAGGAATGATGAATTTACAAGTATTTTGTGGAGAACTGCTTATACCCTGGGGGTGGTTAAAATGTCCCAGATAATTTGATTTTAAGTAGATGTTCACTTTGTGCTCCTAGTTCTCTCCACAGCTAAGGAATACTTATGCTTCAGTGAAAACCACTGAAGAGACCCTGACGACACCTCAAATCTGTTTGATAATGAGAATATAACTGCCTCAGTTTGGATGAACAATGTTTTAATCTGTGCTGCTTGTATGTACAAAGGCTCTGAAATGGACCTCGGGTTTGCCTAGGGATTTGCTGTGTGTATCTATTTAAGCAGTGAACCTGAAAAATGGCATAATTGTTCATCTTGCAAAGAATTACCTCATTCTGTCTAATCAACCTGACAGGACAAAACAAACTGATCTTTTAAAAAGTTGTATTTTTTTTCCAGGAAGATGTGGATATTAAGATGGTATGTAGATGCTGTTGGTTCCAATTAAAATCAATATCTGTCCTGATTTGCGGCTGTTGTCTCTGTGACAGCGAGGGGGCTAGATAAGGGGACCCATCTGCTCAGCTTTCCCAAAGGGGCACCAAACAAGTGAATGACCTGCAGTGTTTATTATTAAGTTTTCAAAGGGAAACTTGTTTTGGTCTAATTGAAGGAATAATATGAGAGAGGTTATTTCTGGTCAGTTCCCTGCTGTTTTCACTCCAGAGAATGTATTCCAGGTGTTAGCTAGGCGATGCTATGATACAGTATTGACTTCCCTTGTGTTTAGGCATGCTAGTGCCAATGGACCAATAAACTGCAGTTGTGAATGTAAAGCCAAACCTTTCAGAGGAACATTTTGCTAACTATTTAGTAAGCCAGATGGTTAATGACTGCATTAATTTGCAAAAGCTCCATTCCTCAGGAGCGAAGTAATGTGATTTTTTAACCCCTCATCCTTCTTTTTATTCTTTTTATTTACTCTTTTCGCTTGCACTTTTAGCAGAGATTGGTTGTAAAAGTGTCGTTTTGTATTAAATCTTATATAGCTAAGAGTTTCTTACCCTCCCTATGACAACAGACTTCATGGGTAAAATCTAAATAATAGGTCAAAATATGGATCTAGAAGTTGAGTTTCACATGGTATACAATAGATACTCTTAACTGTATAATTCTTTAAAATAGCATATGATGTCATCCTTTTATCATACACGTGTGAGACATTGTGTGCATTTGCCTTTAGACAGGCAAACAGAAAAAGCAAAGCAAGCGCAGGGTAATGACACAGACTAAGTCTGGGAAATTAAATGGCTACTGACTCAGGCTTTATGTCTTCAGACTGAGTCACCCAGATAGAGAAGTAATATACTCAGGAAAACAATTTCAGGTGACAAGTTATTTTGCGTTGTATTGCAGGCTAAGAACAACGGTTTTCAATTCAGTTGCTGGATGGAACAACTGGAGAAAGATCCTCAGTTCAGGTGGAACTGAAAGAGAAACTTAGAACTTTCTGAAAAACCTAAAAGCACCTTTTGCAGTCAATTTGAAATGTTTGCTTTCAGGTTTGGTTGTTGGGTTTTTTTTCTTTTAAAAGACTATTTAAGTATCAAAAAAGATAAACAATCAAAAGCTGCCATTTATCTTTTGTCTTGTCAAAATTCCCCGTGTCCTTTTCTTTAGCTTTCTGCATATCTTAAATTAATACTATTCAATATGAAAAATGTGCTGGGATCTTGCATTAGATTCAATATACTGGTAATGTGGGCTTCAAAAAAGAAATGTAAATTCTCTATATAGGAAAATAGAAATCTAACCATGAAATTTATAGAAGCAATAGAACAAGGGAATTTTTTTTTTTGTTGATAATAGTAAATGTGCCTTCAAACATGCATTTTTAGAAATCCTACAGCCATTTAGGAACTTGGGTCAAATTATCTGTACTATTTTCTCCAAGGGCATAGAGATGATCAAAACCCAAAGCTGCAGAAGAACTTGCTGTCGTCTTCTACTTGCCCTATATCTTCAGTCAGGGCACTCTCCAAACACAGAATGAGGCTATGCTTCATTCCCTCCTTTACTTGTTTGACTTTGAACTCACCTACCACCCCCCTCCAAGAAAGTACAGAAAGCAGTGGGTTTATAGACAACTGAAGAAAGATGTTCTCAATTTCTCCTGGTGAAGCTTCTCCTTATAATCACTGAAGCAGCAACTGGAACCCATGTTCAGCCATTCTATGGGTAAGGTCATCCTGGGCGAGAGCAGCCACCCAGGAGCTATTGGGTGAAGCAGAGATGTCGCTGTCTCCTTCTCCAGTGGGGTGGTGAATCTTGGGTTTTGTTTCCCTTCGTTTTAACTTCACTTCAAACCAACTTCCACCCTTCTGCTCCCATTTTTTTAATTTGGGTGCCAAGCTGAAAACTTTGTTATTCACACAGACCAAATGCAGGCACTAAATGTAACCAACTAAATTGTTTTGGTTCTTTATTAAAGGGTGGTGATGGGGTGCGTCTGTGGAAAGTGTCCTTTAGCCTCCAAGCAGCTTAGTTTTTTTTTGCACCAAGCCAGTTGCACTGCACCAAGAAGTCTCTACTAATCAAGACAAAAAAAGTAATCCCTAATTCTCTGCTGTGCTAGTGTGAGGAGATGGGGAGAAGCTGTGATCTGGGGCCAGCCATTGTTTCGGAGCAGAATGCTGAGGTGATTGGCAGCTGCAAATTAATGGGAACGATTTTTAGACAGGGCTTGTCACATGAGGGCCTGGCCATCCTGGACATGCTGTCTGTGCTCTAACTTTCTAATTCCATCTGGAGTTTAGACAAAGAGGCCTGGATGAATCCTGCTCTTTGTCCATTTGGCTGTCATCATTTTGATTAACCTGATTCTTCAGCAGGAGCAAAAAGCAGTTGGCTTCAGTCCACACAGACATCAGGAAAATAGCTGCTGTAATGGCCTGATGATCTCCACACAAGAGAACCCAGGACTAATCTGCTTTTTCTCCTATGTCTAATTAAAAACTTCTCTTGCTGCTTACATTAACAATTTTTACAGTATTTTGACTAAATAATTCCTTTTGGAGCTGTGGAAAGCTCAAAACATTCATTTTTCCAGCACAGGTATTACACAAAGAGGCAGAAAATGAACAGGAGAGCACACATGAGAGGAGGAAATAGGGCTGTAAAGAAAAGAGCAAAAAAGAAAAAGAGAGTGAAAGAAAGAGCAAAAGAAAGAGTATAGATAAGTGTAGGAAGGAAAGAAAGAGAGAAAAAAAGTGAGAAAGAGAAAAAAAGCGAGAAAGAAAGAAAAAGAAAGAAAGAAAGAAAGAAAGAAAGAAAGAAAGAAAGAAAGAAAGAAAGAAAGAAAGAAAGAAAGAAAGAAAGAAAAAAAGAAAAAAAGGAAGGAAGGAATAATTAAATAAGTAAGTAAAGAAAGAGAAAGAAAGAAAAAAAAGCTTTCATATATAGGATGCAGGAGGGATCTACACAAGCCTGGAGACCTCAGCTTGCCAATTTACCCCCAGTATGATTGTCTCCTGCCCTGTCCCTAGGAATATAGGGTAAGTTGTATGAGCTTAACTTATTACAAATGACCTTCATTTTCAAATAAATGTAACTAAAATTGCTACATTTCCATTTTGCATAACAGTAATTTTTAATACATTCGTATTTTCTACTTTCTGGTCTGTTTTCCAGCAGTTCTCAGTAGGCTTGTAGCCAAATTTTTGACTGTGAAACCTAATATTCCTCAGACTTTTCCTGACTAGAAATATCAGTGGATCCTTCTTGGTAACCAGCTGGAGGTCGAGTGCTGCACACGACTCATGCCCCAATCAACTTGGCAGAAAAAAGAACATGCGTAGGCACTTAAGTGTAATACACGTCCCCTTCAAGTTCAGTGTGTGGCCTGCAGGTCACTTATTTAAAAAGGATGGCTAACCGTGCTTCTACTTTCCAAAGATTTACAAGTGCTCTATTGATGTGCAGAACACAATCCTTCCCTGCTGCTCTGGGAAAGTACCTATCTCTCCTCCAGGCTGGGTGATGGATACACAATCCACTGTGCAGGGAAAGGACAGTGTTTTTTTCCCAGGAGACTGCAGGAGTAGGCTATTCTAACTGGTGACTCAAGAGTGGAAAAAGCTATCTTCTTATGGGGTCAGCCACATGGCCATGCTGTCCCCATGATTTCACAGTCCTGTTAGGTTTCGCCTTCCAGCTTCTGTGGCTGAGACAAGAACCAAAGCCACCTGGGACATGTTCCTGGCCTACCAGTCATGACATCTGTGGTTATACACATAAAATGCATTGGCCAGGAAAGAAGGGGAAAAGGTAGACATGCGTCTGAGTAATGCAGATCATATGATCCTGCTTTGCTTGTTGCTTTCAATCCAAGGGAGAAAAGTTCTGCACCTATGGAGGCAGTTCTGCGTGGGTTTGCTTTTCTTCTGCCTTCGCTTCCCACAACTCCACACTTCTGCTTCAGTCCCAACAGCACTAGGTTTACTGCTGAAGAGCGCTGTCGTTTACTGAGCCTAATTACACATCAGCAAACTGAAATCCCTCTTGTCTACTTTGGACAACTTGGACTCATTGTATGGATCATGCAAGTGGGATTTGGCATGGAGCCAGGAAGAAGAGTAAATTAATGCGGTCATTTAAGGTCATGGTCATAAAAAACCATAGCTCTTCTGTAGCAGATTTGTCAATGTTTTGGCTGTTTTGAACAGGTTTCAGTGAAGCAAAAAAATACAACCTATTTTTAGTGAGTCAGGCAATGCGTGATATGTTGCAATGGAAAGCTATGGGTAGTTTTCTGCTGAGCTGAACAGTTGATGACTTTGGAATGGTGTCTCAAACTTAACTGCTTGTTCTGACAGAGAAACCAGGAAACTGAGGAGAAGAGAGGGTCATTGACATTTTATTTCTATTTATCTCTGAATAGAAGAGACACAGGCATGGATGATACATGCGGGTTTTCAACAAACTGCTCTTGCAGATAAAATGGTCATATTTGGGAGACCACATGAGAGAAAGAGAGCTGAGATTAGGTTTCCAGTTCCTTTGCAAATGAGCAATCTAAATCCCATTTCTGGTTTGGGTTTTCTTTTTCCTTTCCTTTTGTGTGTTAAGTATGTTTATTACCCTGTGAAAGGTAAATAGCTGAAAATGTCACCATAAGTCTTCTCTCAAGGGCCACCTCCCAAAATCTGTTATTTCCCATCTTTTTCTCTGCATTACTGAAACATGTATGCTTAATGAGTGAAGCTACAGGAACATGGATTTTAACAGCCAAACCCCTCCTGAGGGTTCTTGTTATTGTACAGCCCAGGCTGATGTCACACAGTCACAGGTTCCTCCCTAGTGATGGGTGGCCTGGCAGTGCTGCTGCTAGTGTGGGCAGCTCCTTATTGCAAGGTTTAGTAGCCCACCTGAAGCCTTCACATGAGAATTTCCTCTTGGGACTTAAAGGAGATACAAGGGTCTTGTTTGGTGATATTCTCAAGTAGAATGTTAGGGCTGGGAGAGAAGGAGCAGAGATTGCAACAGTTCAGATAGCATAGGGAAAAGGATGGAGGTAAAAGCTCTTCGAACCACAAAATATAGGTCACTGTGAAGCAGAGATGTTTCACCTACACATGAACTTGATCCAAACCAAAGTTCAGGACTCCACACGTGAGAAGGAAGTTCAGCATCAGATCTCTCTTCCACGGATAGCTTTCATGTTTCAGTAATGTGCTAAACCAAAACTTTGGATCCAAACATCCATTCAGACTCTAAAATATTTGGGTTTAGGTCAAGACCATGTTCCAGCTTCCTCCCAACCCCCACACTCTGTCTGCCAAGTGCCTGCTTCAGAACCCTGCTGATGAACACTCCTGATGTTTGGAAGCCCTCATTTCCAGCTCCTACTTCTAGCACAGTGGTCCAGACATAATGTTGACATGTACTTATGTGAAGTTCACTGAAAAATGCCACTTCATAAAAGTCCCATAAAGGTACAATCTTGTGTTCGGAGGAGATTTTATTTATGGAGACACAGAAAGCTGTGTGTGTATGTGTATATACTGTGTAAAAAGTCCATTAGCCAAGGTGTAAGTGAAATGAATCTGACCTCTGTGTCATTAACATGCTGTCAGCAAAGGTGCCGCTTCAGAGCATTCCTGACCTTACCCCAAACCCTCAGTGAGAGCTGAAAGTGAGAACAGGGTTAGAGGATGCTTTTTTTTTTAAGTGAATCAAGCAGTGTTTTGTCTGAGGAGAATAAGAATAGAAAAGTGGAGGGGTGGGGGGGAAAAGCAATCCAAGCCCATGATAAATCTTGGTCTTTTTCCAAGTCTTACTGAAAGCTCTAGCCAAAGAGTAAGAAACAGTATCTGAAATGTTTGTGAGGGAAGGCGGCTGTGCCAGCATTTGTCCAGCAACATCTGAGAGAGAATTTTGTATGTGATTGCCTTAGACTTGTTGTCATTATCAATTAAGCTTAGAAAGCTCACTTGATATGCTTGGCCATCCTGTGCACTTGCCAAAAAGACAAGATTTCTCCTGCAGCTGTGGCCGCAAAGACCTCTGAAATAGTGTGAGGAGGAGGAGAAAGGAGCTAGTGTAGCCAGCGAGGTGATTCTGGATGTGCTGCACTTTTCCTTGAGAAAAGCCATTTTGGATGAGGTCCCAGAGCTGGCACTTGGTGCACATCATCCTGTGGCACTTGTCACTTGTCAGTCCTCGTGCCTCCTGTGAGTACAATGCAGGCGGGTGAAAAAACTGATTTTGCTACATCTTCCTTTCTATCCAAGGGCACACTGCTCCCATCACTGAGGGTGTGCAAAGCAGCCCTGTTGTGTGTGGCTTATGTCTCATTTACATGCCAAGAGATTTGACATACTGGATAATTATGTTACTGAGGTAGCAGCGGCAGCTTCAAAAATGGCTTTCACCATGCAGCTTTGAGGTTCATAGACAGCTCATGTATATCAGCACTGTGCACTTGGGGTGAGACACGAGCCACATGCTCACAAGTATAGCTTCTCTCCTGTGTTTCAGTACACAGCAGGCTTTTTTAGCAAAGGTACTCACCTAGAAAGCCCAGCAAAACTGGTGAGAATACTTCTGTAAGAGTTTAACAATATGACTAAACTCTTAAATTGCAAGATTCTGATTAACCTCACTCGAACCGAAAATGGAAGAAAACACAATTTGAGTAGAAAAGAAATAAAATTCTTCCCCAAATTCCCTTGTAGGTGGGACTACCAGGACTGCATACAGCTGCAGCATGAGGGAAGCAGGATGGTGGAAGGGATCTTGTGGTGACCCAGCTGCCCCCTGAGACACAGTGTGAATATGCTTCTCTAAGAGAAGCAATTAAAGGTATTTTATAAATCCAGCCCAGAGTATGCTGTGGGGACTTTTTGTGACATGTTTTTAGGGGAGAGTTATGACTGTTGGCAGAATGTGTCCTGCAGGAGCAAGTAGAGCACACACCTGCACTGGGTTGTAGAAGACCTTACCTTCCCCAGCATACCTTATGATCTGGAATAGGGACAGATCCTGTCCTTACCATGTTCCCCAATGCGAAGGCTACCAGTAACAAATTACTTCTGTGTAGAGAATTTTATGGCCTAAGCTTTCAATAGGGACAGAGGGGAGGGCAAGCTCTGCATGCTTCTTTTAAGTGGTTTCATCATGTTTATGCTACTGAAATGAGTAGGGCTTTTTGGCCCAGAAACTCTGGAGCTAAGGAGGTATTCAAGATGCTGTGAATGTAGCACCCATTTGGGAGGGGAGGTGTCCATTGCAGAGCCACCATCAGCATCTTTCAGCAAGATGCAACTACCAGCCTCCCTTCCATTCACACTGTGTCTGGGACCCCCCTGAAATGTGCACCCCAAAGGACAACTCGCAGTGGGGTAACATTCCTTTAGGAAACATCCCTGCCAAGTTCCCCTTTCCAAAAGATGTGGTGAGTGCAATCAAATGGTGTCAGAGGCTGAAGCTATAGGAAATTTGCCCTTGGTTCCAGATCTTGCTAGGGTGATACCCACCCCTCACAGGACCTCTTTCTGTCTCTGCTTTTACATATTTTATCTTAGTGTTAATTATAGTTCTCTGTGAGGCCTGTGGGTATAATCAAAAAGCAGAGGCAGGCATGGCTCCTGAGTTAATTGATCCTTGGGTTTTATTAATGAAAGTCTGATCTTCCGTCTATTAAAACATCTGTTCCATTCACACCCAGCCAGCATTTTTAGGTGCTGATCTAGTGGAATATGTTCAGGTCAGCCACAAAGCGATCCTGAGCTGTGAACTCCAGAAACCCTATCCCAGGCACATAGGTCCTAATGTAAAAAATGTTATGTGTTATCAGGAGGCAGGCTCCTCTTTATTTTTAACAGGCAACTAGGGAGTGAGAGTAAATTCTGTGAAGATATATGTCAATCATATTTTACAAGCAGATAAATGGATTCAGCAATACAAAGGGTAATGCTTATGAATGTGAATTTTGATGTGCAGGTCAACAGGATTTGGTGTTTAAACACTTAAGCAATAAATCCCTACAGAAAAAGTTTTTGTTGCAAAGTGAAAGGAAATTAAACTGTTTAAAAAATTGCTATCATCATCTTCATCATCATCCAGTCACCCTTCCTTCTGAACGCTTCCATAAGCAGCAGGTTAAAACAAAAATAAAGCTGTTTGTTAGTCTCACACACACTGCAGTTTCACACATACTTTAAGTCACCATGAACCAGCACTATCACCACTGTTGTCCACCTCCTCCATCTTGTTCACACCTCTGTCTCATTGACTCCTGGTGCTGGCACAAGTGTCTGTGATATTGCACAGTGATCCAGATCAGTGAATTGATCTGAATTAAAACTATGATTACTAGAAAACAAAAAGGGGTTGGTTTTGCCTGTTGTCATTTAAGCAGCCCTACACCCATTTTCACCGCCCTGTGAACTTCATTTGGTTATTGAAGTTGCTCATCATAGAGCTGCATTGAGGTGGCAGGCTGGGGATAGGTGAGCTCTTTCCACAGAGGTGGTGTCTCATGTCAATGTGTTGTGTGTGTGCATGGGCAAAATGGAAGCTCTATGTTTGTGGACACAGCCCATCTCATTTTTGGTCTCTTGTCTAGTCCAGCTCTCTTTGCGGATTTGCCCTCAGTTGGTTTTGAAAATAGAGGCTAATCTTCTAATCCAAGAAGACATTTGGAAAAACTGAGACTAGCTTGCATTGAGCAAAGCAGATCAATAGCAGAGTTGAGACCACAATCAATGTTGCCAGACCGTGCCCTATGATTTAATGACCAGACTAATAATCCCCTTCACGTATGCCTGACAAAGATCTCATGCAGATTGATAAATTTACAGAGAAATTTGGATGCTAAGGAATTCATCAGAAGTTACCTTCCAGAGCTCGGCTGATAACATGTTAACCTGCATTGGAAATACATCAGTTTAAAGATGATCCTGCCCAGTGCTGGAAACCAAAGCACATGCAACTTCCCTACCTTAAATGGCTTGACAATGTAGCACACGTCATTCATGATTTTAGAGTTATGGTAGCGTTTTTCTCATTAAGAGAGACAGTAAGTGCCATAAAATATCCAAAATCCCACACACTTAAATGTTAAGGAAGTTTCTCCCTGAACTGATAGAGAAGGGTGCATGTGATGGACATCTGTGTGCAAATAGAGTAAGAAATGGAATTAATCTAAAAAAAGCAAGCAGTACTTACCCGCAGGCAAAATATCCTACCTGACTGACTAACACAGGAAGCAAGAGGCCAGTATGTCTGGGTTATGACCCTCCCTGACACTAATACATCATGCGCAACAGGAAGACCAAATTAGAAGTAGTAACAACTTCATTTCCAAAGTATGTTTTTTGCATTCATTTTTGAGCACTTTCAATAGAAACTAGTTTCCAAAGAAAATGAGTATAAAGATGAGATTTTTAACTCAGGTCAGAGATGCAGATAGCAAAGCCTAATCTTTAACATGTCTATACTTTAGCTTACCTTCCTTACGGCTGATGGTGGAACACTGTCATACTTTATTCACAGAGGTGTTCTGCCTCATTTGAGCAAAATGCTTTCAGATTCCTGGAGGAAAAAAATTGATGTTCTCCCTGTACAAGAAATGGATCATAGAATCATAGAATGATTTGGGTTGCAAGGGACCTTAAAGATCATCTAATTCCAACCCCCTCCTACAGGCAGGGACATCTTCCACTCTATCAGGTTGCTCAAAGCTCTATCCAATGTGTCCTTGAACACTTACAGGGATGAGACAGCCACAACTTCCCTGGGCAACCTGTTCCAGTGTCTCATCACCCCCACAGTAAAGAATTTCTTCCAAATACCTAATCAACATCTACCCTCTTTCAGCTTCAAGCCATTACCCCTTGTCCTATCCTTACATGCCCTTGTAAAAAGTTCCTCTCCAGATTTCTTGTAGACCCCCTTTAGGTACTGGAAGGCACTTGGCCTCGTTGAACTTGAGGTTGGCACTAGCCCACCTCTCACACATATCAAGGTTGCGGCAGTGTATCAAATGAATTACATAGCATCATCTGCAAACTTGCTGAGGGCGCACTCAATCCCACTGTCCATGTTGCCAACAAAGATGTCAAACACCACCAATGCAGTCCAAATACCTCCTCCTAACGAACACCACTCGCCACCGGTCCCCACTTGGACATCAAGTCATTGACCACAACTCTCTGTTATGTGACTATCCAGCCTGTTTCCCTATTGTCTTAAGTTTTCTTTCTTAATTCTATTAGCTGGCTTTGAAACTTCTCACACTACACAAAACCTCAGGTGTAGTATTGTTTTCTTTTTTAAAAGTTTGTATTTCACACCATGCTGAAGTTAGTGCTAACAGTTTCTTAGTGGACGTTAAAGGAAGTTACCAAGCTCCTCTTAATGGCACCATGCAGTAATATGGAAGTATGTGATTTGTTTAGTTGTATGGCACCTTGGCTTGATAATAGGCCACTTTTTTAAAACCATGTTTTTTCAAAACCATGTTGAAAATTCAATGGACAGGAGCCATTTTTCGGTCTCTCAAATCTCTAAACAGCTAAAAGATGAGGATCAGAAACAGCTTGGAACAGCAGCTGAAGTAAACCAGCAAGAAACCCAGACTTAAATATCTGAAGAAATGAGTCTGTGCTCTTTAGCTAAAATGTTCTACTTCAGAACTTCCCCCAAACCACTAAATCTTAGAATAACATACTTATCCTCTTTTTTCCTCACTTTATAATACACTTGTGAGAGGTCTGTGCAGTCTTTGCCATGCCTTTTCTTTCTCTGAAGAGAGAATGGGCTGCAGCATTAGCAGGGGCTCTGAGTGCTGCAGCTACTGAGTCTTGGGTTTTGTTTAAATAATCTGCATTTGTTTATTTCCTTGGAGCTTTTCACTGGGAGAAAGTTACAGACAGTCAGCATATTCCTGTGTATGCCAATGAGGATCTTCAAGCCTACACTTTCTCCTTTTCCTTGCTTTTTTTCTTGAACACATTTTTCTGCCTGGAAGCTTCCCCATGGGCTTGGGAGGCAGATTACACTTTTCTCCATGGGATGCATCCAGTTGGCTGCAGGAGATCTGGATCCTATCTTTATTTCTGCTACTAACCTCCTTTGGACAAGCTGCTTCCTTTCTTTGTGCCTTTGTGCCCTTGCTCACCAACTGAGATTAGAAATAGTTCAGGGCAGAGCATGCCTGTAAAAATTACAATGCGTTTGTGCAATTCTTCTGGCACAGTGGGGTCCCGCAGTCAGCAATATTCTTAAACTGTTGCTAAAGGCCAAATAAGAGTTAGATCCCTCCCTACAGCTGCTTTTGATCCACACCTCTCAATGGCTCTTACATCTCATTCTGTATCATCCTTTAATCCCTTTATCATCTCATTTTGTTCTTTCCTTTTGTCCACACCAGCTTATGGAGGATTTTATATGCTTTCCTTCCCTTCAACTCTGAGTCCCTCAGAATACCTGGAGAATTAATGTTGACAGATTTTCACACCAAATACCTTCCCTAAAAAATGCAGCATCATTGTACTGGGATCTCAAAGAAGTACTTGCCTATACCAAGGCAATGGCAGTGAAGAAGATTAATTCTTGGCTTTTTAATTTATTTTTTTTTTTTATGGAGTGAGCTTTTCCATAGGCCAAACACTACAGTTTTGCTCCAGTCAGGATCACTTTCTGTTTGCAATAGGGAGCACTGAATGGTGGTGGAACACCCCTAGATATTAGCTGTGTCAATTACCAACCCTTTTGCATGGTAAACAGAGGCTCTCCCAGTAGTTGATGTGACACAACTAGTCTCATCACTTGCAATTGACAGTGGAGCCTGTTGGCACATGAGCAGCTACAAGTCATAGTCAGGTCACAGCCAGAAAGTACATGAGCCCAGGAGGGAACAAAGGATGATTCTAGCAGTAGACCCAGGCTGCCAACATGTTGATTTTCCTTAGTTCAGTCTGCATCCTGGTGATGGATGCATTTGAAGGAGTATGTTGTTGACCTTTGCATGTGGTGCTCCAGTGGTCAGTTAAATCCAATCCTGCTTTTGCACTTTCATCCATTTTAGGAGACGTAGGACAACACTTCCTGGGATGATCAGGTGAACTAATTTTAAAATAAAGGCACAAAAATTACCAAGCTAAAGTGATCAAAGATCTGAAAGTTATATGCTGATTTCAGTGGACTTTGGATCAGGACCCAGTGTGGATTTTTGATGTCTATAATAATGCTCCTGCAAACACAGCTAATGCGGTGAAATGTTCTTTATATTTACAGCTGTTCTGCAAGCAACTCAAGGCTTCCTGACAGACAGTATGAGTAAAAATTAGCACAAGATTATTGGAGGCACCAAATCACGCCATGGACTTGTTGTTTGGATAATAAAGTTCAGAGGTACAGAGGATAATCTCATCAGGGAGACAGGGTGACCAACTCTCAGTTATCATCCCTCTGTACACTTCCTTTTTAGCTAATTAAACCTTAATTCTTCACAGGAAGCAGTTTCTGCAACTTCTGCAATAGCTTGGCTTCGTATTATTTAACATATCTTTCTTTTTTTTTTTATCAGGAGAAACAGGAAAAGTAAAGTTCCAACATGTAGACCTAAAACATTGCCTTATCTTTCCATTAGTGTATTAGCAGTTCTCATCTGACAAAGTACGTGCTCCATTCTCCAAGAATAAAGATATATATTTTTAAACAACTACTCTAGGATAAAAATGTGGATGAGCTTTGAAGCTGGGGAGTTTCACTATACATGCTATTTCCTCTCTTTAGAACGATAGGGAAAGCACTCTGACTCTGGATTTTACTTTCACATCATTATTCACTGCCTTTGTTTGAGTGTTCCCAACTTTAGGTCTTCATAAACCATTACATTGCTTAAAATACCAGCGAAGCTGGTTGGTGTCTTTTTGTCGTCTGGTGGCCCTGTCTATTGGATTTATATTTTCAACTTTTCTTCACAACCACAAAAGGTGGAAAATATTTATTTTGAAAGAATGAAACATGACAGTTTCCTGTAATCGTATGACTTCAGGAGCCAGGGTTTTAAGAAAAAGCAATCTCTCTCCTAATAAAATCACAAGTGTTGGCAATTCTGTTCCTGCCTTTGACCACTTAATTTTTGTAGCAGGCTCTCACAGCACAGAATCAAAGCTGACTTCTCAAAAACAAAATGTAGTTTCATGGTCAGCATTAAAATTCATGGAAGTATCACTCCTTACTGCTTACCAGTATCACATGAACCTCAGTTCAGCAATACATTTGCAAATGCTTGTATTGACATGAAGGATCCTTTTAGAACAATTTATAAATCCTGTTAGAAATTATGAACTTGCTGCCTATGTGAGTGTGAAGCAGGAATTCCTTTTTATCCCTTTTGTCTTTGTCATTCAGTTTTATCTGTGTCTGCTGTAAAATCCCCCACAATAGTGGCACAGAATAACAAATCTAACAAGATCTGCTGATCTCCATGTTTTGTACATAATTAATTTGCTTCAAAAAAGAAGGTATTTAGAAGAAGAAGACTTAATTGGAGAGAAGATTACCTGCTAATTGTACACCTGATAGCTCTTTCTAACCACCTCCAGGGGCTGATTACAGACTAATGACAAAAAAGGGATGTGTATGGAGAGCAGCTCCTTGTTCAGGATGAGCAGTGCCAGCATAGGATCTCCCTCGGGGCTCAGATGCTTTTCTGGCCCTGAAGTCCTACATAGATTGGCCTCCAGTGACAGAATGAATGACAGAGAAAAGGATTTGTATTCAGCCTCATCACTTGTCGACTTTTAGTATCTCCTGTCAATTGTCATTTAAGGGCTATGTTGTATTTTGGAACTGCATAAAGTCTGAATGTGAGTATATTATACATCTCACCTCGGGGTTAAATAGGGAAGGATCTGATTGGCTTCTGGAGAGGATCTGTGTTAGCTGCAAGTGTCTGCAAAAAGTCAGTATGGAGCTCCAAAGACAGACTGT
This sequence comes from Forpus xanthops, assembly GCA_032466535.1. Lineage (NCBI taxonomy): Eukaryota > Metazoa > Chordata > Aves > Psittaciformes > Psittacidae > Forpus > Forpus xanthops. The sequence goes on along the minus strand of JASSUY010028713.1, from coordinate 18,749 downwards.
TGGATGGTGGTCCCAGATCTCAGGGATGAGAGCAAGACTGAGGTCTGAGCTGCAGTGCTTTGATTTGTCGTGAGCTCTTCCAGAGGTTTCTGGATGTTGTTGAGTCTAGAGGTGGTCTCCTCACACAACATGGGAACGTATCCAGTCAGCAGGGAAGCATAGCTAAATCTGGAGTTCAAAGAGAGACATATTTAAAGTTTTGTTAAACCAGATGTTAGAGGTTTACTACAACATTAATTGAAATTGTGGATGATCTCCCCATGAATTCAAAGAGGATGTTAACTGAACTGGACAGCAAATCTATGTTCACCTAAGCCGTCTCCTAGTTCTGCCTAATGCCTTAAGCTCCAGCTTCATGATGTTGGTAGAAGACAGTTTTAACCAAACAGCAGATGTGGCAAGCGCTCTTCTGATATGACACTTGTGATACAAGGGAAACAGGTGATTTTCACAAAGCACTCAGCTCAAAAATCATCAAGAGCCACAGTGAAAATTTACCTGTGAGAGGAAAAAAAAAAAAAAAGAAAATTGAATATCATCCAATGCCTTATTTGACCATTCTACATGCTTGAAAGTTGAGAATTACTTTAGATATAGTCATTAAGACTATATCTAAGACAATAGTAATTAAGAAGAAGCTGATAAGCTGTATCTTTTAAAATGTTACTATGATAAAGACATAGACATGGCCTACTAGCTGTTTTATTGCTACTCCATAGCAGCAATGCTCAAGTGGTTTGAATGTTTAATGTAAGATGTAGACCTGGTTCGGACAATTCAAACAGCATGTGTGACATAAGGGCAAACTGAATGACAGCATAGGCCAGTACATGTGCAACGACTTCATTTGAGCTTCATTCAAATTGTAAAAAAAAAAAAATCAGGAGGAACTGGATTATACTTTATTATGTGTGTACATCAATGGATCAGTTAAACTCATCCATAAAGTTCAGATCTTTCTAATAACAGCGATATTTTCACAGTCTTTTGCAAAGGGACTCTTTAGATCCTGTTCTGCAACCAGTTGGTTTTCTCTCTGGCCTTTCAACTCTTATTGTGCTTCACTACCAATAAATTAAATTTATCTTTCTTGAGGGTCCTGTACTGGAAGAATATGACTATGAACCTCATTAAGCCAGTGGAACCAGGTTAGATTAATCATAAAACAAGTTTATTATGGAATGACTTCTCTCTCTTACTAAATACAAGTTATAAACACAGCTTTGGCTCCATTCTGCCACTGAACAAGAAAGAAGACCCATGCTGTGGTAAAAAAAAATAAATTAACATGCAGCCAAGTGTGCTTTCTGAGGAATTATGAAGGGAAGTAGACAATATTTTTATGCTATAGGCCAAAAAAAATCTGCTCAAAATGTTCACATTTTTTCATGAAAGACCAAAATTAACTGCGATAAAAACCAGAACTAGTTTCACAGGAAATGCTGAAGAAATTATTTTTGTCAAATTTCAGTTGGAAATAATTTCATATCCTTATGACAAAGCAAAAAGAACCCCCTTTTATTGTTTGTTCACAGGTTATTATATGATATTGATTTTCCTTGGGTTTGATTTGATTTTTAGTTATCTTTAAAATAGCTTATATATAAATAAAAAATAATAAGATTTTTCTTCTTTTAGCAATCTTTGTTTTGGTGGAAAAGACAACTTCCCTTACAAAGGTAGGAAAAAGATATTTCTGGCCTCAGACATTAAATTCAACCTTATAATTTTGATCCTGGACCTATATTGTTCTGCCACCAGGAAAACATGAAGACTTGTATAAGAAATAAAAAATTTACCTCACATTTTTTCACTTAAAAACTAAGGATAAAAACCCCATTGTTTTACTTATAACTTGGTGATGTTCCTGAGTGGAAGCTAGACTCAAACTACTTTGATATGCCAACAATCTTAACACTTTCAGACTAATCTATTGCTATGATTATGCTGCTATGTGACATGAAAGAACCAAGACTTGTTTCTGGATACATGTTAAATATATTTAACCATGAGGATAATTTTGTTTGAAAATGAAGATAACTTTGTTATGATAATGAGAATTCTTTTTCATTGCTGTTGCTGAAAACAGTCCCAGTATCTCTGGGACTCAGACCTCTTCAGTCATAAAAGTAATTCAGGATTACCAAACCACTGCCTCACATTCAATCAACTTTACTATATATGCGTTATTTAACAAAAATGTATGTTCTTTATCTTCCTGTCCTAGAATTAGATAATTCACTGTATGTTTCAGAAAAGCATTTAGCAAATTGAGATTCAAAAAAGTCTCCCCTACAGAAAAAACATAGCAGTATGTAATGTTAGGTCTGTCTAATTTCCAATGACTCTTTAGTCTACATCTTATTCTAACACTGCTCTTTAGTTCTTAATCCAGATCAGGACCTTTTCTATTGTTGAAAAAGGCTGCTCGTCTAAAGTCTCTGCCATACTCAGAAGCAGAAATTACCACGTAACAAGTAAAAAGCTGTTTCCAGAACCTTCTTCATTATTTAAATCTAAAAAGTGAAGTTACACCAGAAAAAAAAACCTAACCAGTGTGTCATCCATCGGGCAGCCCATCAACCTGAGCTAAGCTTCTTCCACTGGCACTGAACACATCGAGTGAAGCTGGCAATGCGCACTCACACAGGCATAAATTTGCATGCTACAACATACAGCAGAACCTGTCAAAGGGAAGTAATAAGTGAGATTATTTTTCTTTTGATAGGTGAACCTGAGTTTTTATCTCAGCTCTGTTAATACTGTGTTCATGAGGTGCGGACTAATCTTGTGTGCCTCTTGGTTTATAACTTTAACAGTAGCATGTGGAAAATAACAGTAGATCTAGTGCTGTTTTAACAGTTTTCTTCCCTGTGACCTTAAACATTATGATCCGTACCCAAAAAAATTAATAAATGAAAAAAAACATCCTACTAAAAACGTTGAATGCCATTTCCAGTGCATTTAAAGAATGTAAATAGGAAAATAAGAATAAACCAGAAGATTAAACCTTTTTTTTTTCTCTTGGACTAATGAAAGTTTATTCAGCTGCTTCTGATGTCTTTAAACTGATTTTTTCTTCAACCATCTGTTCTAACTTTTTTTCTGCCTATGAAAATAGACTTCTCCTACATGCTACAGTTAGGTGAAATACTTATTTCAACATCTTGTTTATTTCATGCAAAGAGAATGCAGGCTTTACATGAAATACGCATATAAACATATTCCTTCTCGGCATATCACTGCTCAAAGGCTGTAGTTTTGTAAAACTATTTTCTTTACGCCTTCAGAGCTGAAAATATTACTCCTCCACAAGCACCATTTAAGACCCAAGTGTCAATGAACCAGGCAGTGAAGTGACAGTTACTTAAACAGCACATGATTCGAGACAGTTTTAGGAAATTCCTAACACTTTGCGTCCTATTTTTTTCCTGGATACAAAGGGACAGATTGTGCCTGACCTTGGGGGATGCACAAGAGGCGAGGTGGGAGGAGGGGAAGGGCAACAGGCACATGGTGCTTTCTCTTTTGCTTCTCCTTCTCTTCCACACATGCCATCCCTTGCTGAGCAGCTGGGTATGATCTCTTTTCTTCAGCTGTGAACACAAAGACTGTCTGGCTTCAAGTGAGTAATAGTGGAAGTTTTGCCACTGCATACAACAGGGTCCTATTTGTATCCTAAGCAGAGAGCTGGTAAAAGGATAAAGAAAAATTAATTGATGAATCTATCATGTCATGCTTTCTTCTGATACAGCAAGGATACCTCTGCTGTTAGCTCTCCATGAATTATCTTTGTCAGAAGCTTGGACTGCAGAATTCAGTTTATGGACAATTGTAGAGTCCAAGCAAAACCCTTTTAGCACAAGGAGTAAAGAGAAACTGGCTCTGTGGGTTGTGTCTAGGAGATTCATGAGGATGGGGCAAGCCCATGTCAAGCCTTGTCTGCCTAATACAATGAAGAACATTTGCGACCCTCTATCAATATCTTAGCTTTGGAAGAACTGGTTTAATCCAAAGGTTATCCTTTATATTTCTCATTTTTCAGCTATCACAAAACTTCCCCTTCATTTTGACTCCAACAAAACCCCAAACATCCTGGAACTTTTTTGGAAGATAGATGTTTTCCTGTCCAGTGCTAAAGGGTGGCTCTGGCTAGACAGAGACCTAAAGAAAACCATCCAACCTACCGTTAGTCACTTGCACTCAATACCTTTGAAGTCCAAAATGCTCAGTCCTCACTAAAGTGAGCTTTTAGGTCAGTAATCAGGAGGGCAGGTGTTTAATCCTGTGCTTGCAATGTCATCTTGTTGCAATTTGAGTCCAAAAAGCATAGACTGTGATATTTTCAGCATTTACTCAGGTTTTGCTTTAGAAACCAGATTCCTTCTTTCCTATCCAGGTTCCTATTGATAGAAATAATTGACCAGCTGAAAAGCAACTTGTGCCTGCAAAATTCTATACAATAAGCCAGGAACAACTCAGTTCCCTACTACATTGTGTAAGTTTCTACTATGAGCACTACATAAGGGCTACACATGAAGTTTACATGCAACTGATACAGAACCTGTATCACTAGTTAAACTTTTACGTTTGCCTCAGAGGCAGCTGCTGTGTTTTCTTTGCAGGTTTTGTTTTTATTTTGCCTGGTAGCTTTTTCAGTACAGTTAAAGACCATCCACCTGGTCTTCTAGATGGCATATAGTGCCAGACAAATGACATGTTAAGAACAGACTGGCAGAGTAATATACAGGTAATGAATGTATCATACATGCAGACAGAACCCCACTTTTCAGTATCCATTAGGAGGGCTTCTCTATGCTCACCTTTGGGAATGGGAAAGATGCTGACTTTGTCCTTCCACCTCTGCCAGAGAGTACCTTGAGCCCCCTGCTTGAAGTGAAACGGTGATGCCATGGCAGCTGCAGTGTCTGACATGAAGACACCAGAGTGAAGCACCTTCATGGTGGTCCATCTGCACAAGGAGACTGTCGGCCAAGGAATTCTCACCTCTTTTCTCATGCTAGGAGATCTGTGGAAATGCAAGGCAAAGGTCAGAGGTGCTTTCTTTGGGAGAGATAGATAGTTATTTAGGAATTAATTTTCATTGAAGGCTGGATATTCTGGCAGTTTGGCTTTAGATTTCTACGTGCAGGGACAGAGCTTGCCCCTGTTTCTGCTTGTCAGTGGTGATTTGAGTCTTAGAAGGAATCTCAGTCCTGACATGATGCTCAGACAAACACAGATAGTGTGGATTTAACAATCAGTAAATTCACTGTTCCTCCCAAAAATGCTTTTTTTTGCTATGGGAACACTAAGTAGATAGCATGAAAACGGGTCAAGTCTCTCCTGCTTGGTCATAAGCCAATCCAAAATACATGCAGAAAAGTCTTTGATGATTTAATGTATGGGAAAGGACTTTAAAGCCTTAAAATTTGCTATGAATTCGCTCTGCCTTGAAAGTCCAGTAATGAAAGGGGAATATGCTTTGATTTAAAGACCAGCTTTAAAACATTCAGCTTTGTATTTAGATGCAATTAGTACCACAGCATGCTGCCCATCGAGTTTTCCCTGTAATTATTATCTTAAACACAGGACTCTCTGGACTTTTGTTCAAGCACTGCTGATATGATTTCTAGGATGCTGCAGGTGCACCTTCTTCAACAGCTGCTGTTAACTACATACATTTGCTCTGCTACATTGCTCCTTTTCCAAAACAGTTTTTATTCTTTCCTATGTATTTACTAATTGGTAATTTTCAGTTTGGTTTCTTTTATGAAAAATGAAGTCAAACATTTCCAAACCTGATTGCATATATATGATGACTTACAACTAAACTAGCCTTCGTGCTCCTGCATATCCACTGAAGTGCCTAAGTAAGGATCTGAATTAAATGCCTTTTTCTTTTTTTTTTCCCACACAAGCTTGATCATGTTGGCCTAATTGCTTATCTAAAACAAATAGCTCAATGATACTGACCCCTCTACCCCAAGACATAGCACACTTATCAGTCTCCCTGAAGTAACACTCCAGTCATCACACTTTTAGCTGAGAGATTAGTAATGAATGAGTGTTCTGAAGAAAAAAGGTAATTGTTCACACTTCAGCTTGGCCTTACTTATAACTTGTTTATGGCTGTAAGTATAATGCTTGACAACTCCTAAGTGGCTGAAAGCCCAGATAGTTTTAATCTAAAGCATTATTAATTGAAACAGTTGTCTCTGAAGTATATAGTGAAGAATAACTGTGAATTACAGCTCATGTGTTGCTGAGTGGTGAGACTTGGAGGACTTCAGTAGTCTTCAAGGCAGGTCATCAGAGAGAAAGAGATGGGAAAGGAGAAGCAGAAGGAAAGAAGGACAGAATGGATATGATGGTGCCAGAGACACTACGTGAAAGATGGACTAATGTCTTATTGATTGCAAGGAATGATGAAACCATGGCCTTCTGGTACACCACAGAATTTCATACAATCTTTTTATGCACTTTTGGCTCCATGCAGCTCTTATCAAGTCAACCAGACTTACCACAGCTGTTTGAATGAAAGTACTCTTTTCATTTATCTTCCCCTCACAAAAATAGAGACTTCTCAGGCATGTCTGTATGAGGCAGCCCAGCTCTGTGTAAGATTCCAGGGCAAGGAGCCTCCAAACTCACTTATCTCTACAGGGCAGCGCAGAGATACTGACTTGGTCCTGAAAGCTGTGTTCCCCTGTCAGAACACCATTGCATACCTGGGCAGTAAAGTCTTGCTGCTCTTTGTCCACCTTGTTCCCAGACATCTGCATAGCACTGCCTTGGAGCATGTGCATGAACTTCTGCATTCCTACTATGGCCCTTGAATTGTGTTCCTCTTGTTTCTTACAGACTTTTCCTAGAACAGCAAATGCTACAGCCTGGCTTCCCACTGATCAGCAGACATTGCCTGTTGTGTGATCTGGCTTACTGTTACGAATAATGTGCTGAAATGTCAGCATTCATGCAACATTGGGCTAGAATCAGATTTTCATAAAGGCAGAGGAATTCTGTAGACACTGGTGGAATACTTCATAGTTGAACAGCAAGATCAAAATGTGGACCATTCTTTAGCAGTTCTTATAGCAATGAAAAATATTCCATGCATGTAATACTACATCAGCGTCAACAAGTGAGCACAGAATACAGCTAGTGATACGACCAGCCTTCTTACTATTTATCTCTCCTGTCAATGCTTTTGTTTTACCTGTTGCCCTATGCTGATTAGTCTGTTTCGTAACTTCCGTAACATACCTTGTGGTTGTACCTTGAAGGGTTGGTATTCTGGGTTGAGACAGCCTCCAACCTGCACACTACACTGAAAAGTGTTGCTCTTCACAGAAGCTTGGCTCCAGTGTCCAGTCTTGAAACTCCTCTCTTTTTGTCTATGTCACATCATGAACTGTTACCAGTTGTGGGATGAATTCCCTTCACATAAACAAAATCTGAAATCTGCGGGGCACTACAGCTGTATCTGTTTGGGAGTTTTTTGAATTGAACTCAAGAGTACAAGCCACTCCAGGTTTGCATGTCCAATAGCTATTAAAGGGGAGGCAGTATAAAGGCTTTTTTGGACCAGAGGGTTCCTCATTTAATTTGTGACTAATATTAATGCTGTCTGGGAGGACTTCTAGCAGATTCAAATTGATGGATTACATTACTGCGAAAAGACAGCGCCAGTGTGCTATGACAGAGGCTTGTCTCCACATTTTGTGGTTGAAGCTAGGTCTGGCAGAAGTGTCCTTGGCTTCACCAATGGCAAGATGCCCATCAGCCAGCTTCTGACCTGAGCCCAGAGGAGAAGAAGGGATCCTGTGCCCAGGAGGAAAACATTTAACTTTCTCTGAGAAACTGGTTCCTGGCTTTCAGCTACTGAGTCTGATGAATTATGCACTGCGGTTTTCTAATGCAGACTGCTGTTCCCGCAGGAGTGGAGCAGAGACTGCTCATTTAGCACAGGACTTGATATTTGACTGAAAACCTGTATCCCAGAGGAACAAAGCCAGTATACTCTGTTCAACATGTCACTCAGCCTCTTCCCACACGCTATATCGTTACAGCATGAGTGCTGTGGCTGCAGTCTTCAATTTCTCAGTAAAACAAGACCCAACCCTGCCATGTGGTAGAGGAATGTCAATCTATTTTGATGCTAAGAACCAAAAAGTTACGGATGAAAGAGCATGTCAAGATTTACAGTCCTGCTTTTAATTCATCTCAGGGTGCTGATTACTAGCGGCACTAAATCAAGCTCCGCTGCCTGTCTGGACAGGGAACACCTGGGAAAGGAAACCTTCATCTGCAGGGTGGCTGAGGCAGTGGGAGGACGCAAGCTCCTCTGCAGTAACCCTGCAGCCCTGCAGATGGCTGCACCGAAGCTGCCTTGGGGAAGCTTTGTGGAGCTGGTGGCCCAATTATCAGCAGGCTGCGATCCCACAGCGACACAGATACAGTAATGACCTGATAGCATGATCACTGACCTTTGTTTTAAAAACACAGATACTTTATAAATACAAAGCTGCAGACAGCCTGCAAAAGCTGTCTGCATCTCAGAACAATGCTGTTGCACAATAATAATCCCATTTTGTTTAAAGCAAACAAACAAAAAATTCTAACCCAGTTACTCAACAGCTCAGTGCCAAATAGTTAGGGTGGAAAAAAAAAAAAAAAAGAAAGAAAAAAGAGAATTAGGCTGCAACAAAGGGACCTACCTAGATGTTGCTTGCTTCTGTGGTCACTCTGTGGGCCCATTTCTGATGTACTCTGTGTCCACAAGGACATGCCGGCTGCTCAGTGGGGCCTCACCACTACAGAAACAGTGTGAGTCACAGGAGAGAGAGGCTCTGCATGACGTCTGTATTTCTTGGTACCAACCCGGAGCCCATTCTGGTGCTCAGCCTGGGAACTGTCTTCAAATGCTGAGACTGTTTGTCATCAGTCATCCATAGTTCTTCTGTAGTCTGTTGAAACACCGCTCTCTGGAAACCTGTGGTGCAGTTACCAGGTCTGACAGTTCCTTTGTGAGCCTCAGTCTTCCCTGAGGTGCCGCAGAACTCTGTTATTTCAGTGAGCAGCTCAAGGGAACTGAAAAAACACCAAAGACAATGCTAGTGCTAGGATGAAATTCTGTTGGGCTGGACACAAAATGGAAATGTATTTAAGAGACTATAGAAACTTTTCACTTCTCTTTATGGGTCACTTCTTTCAGCTGTAGAATCAAAGCAAGGATAGTTATTTCCTTTGCAACCTAGAGGAGGCTTCAAGCTACAACGCTGATTCAGGATTTAGATTTGAACACAGTGCTGGAAAGGTGGGAAGCCTGTTCAGGCTGGTGGCCGTTTGATCCCTTAATTTAAGCAGTATAAGGCAGATGCTTCCTGACTAAACCCAAACTTTTCCAAACTGGAGAGAATCCAGCATCCATCTTCATCACAAAGTGTCAATATTGTTCCTCTAATGAACTTCTGGCAAGCCTTACCTCCTAGTGAGCTTCTGAGATTGCACACTGACAAAACACATGACAAAACTTTGATACACATTTTTCCCAAGGAAATTACTGTGGGCTTGATTTCTCAAAGGGTGACTCTTCATATATTTATTTGCAAGCATTCTCACCTTAGACAGCTCCCCTCCAAATTTTGGAACCTTCAAGGTAATGTCTTTTGCAGAGAACCTTTTGAAAGTGATGATGGTGTACAAAGGACACCTCACTTTTGATTCAGTTACTCTCCAATAGCAATTGTGTCACTAAAGAAGAACTTCAGAGGTTTTAATTTCCTGGTTTGACCTCTCAAGCCAGCCTTTGGAACTTTTAAAACAGCAAACAGAAACGGACACATCTGTTCAGTCACATAACCAAATATTTCTGAATTAGAAAATATGCTAAATTAAGCTATTAAGAAAATTGAAGTGATTTTCCTACTAGTGCCCACTGTGGTAACAGAATTTGGAAGACTTATATAGCTACATACACAAATAAATCATCCAGATAGATATCAGATATCCATTTAACTGTCTCTTCTGCTTAACTATACCAGCCAATCTTGTTCTCTGGGAAAGATGGCATTTTGACTTATTTCTAAAGCAAAGATGAGATACTATACGCTCTTTAATCATTTACATTTTCTTCATCTTTTAACAAATAAAAATTCTAGCAACAGCTTCTTCCCAGCAGGATCTCTAATCTGATGATGTGCTCCCAAAAAGGAAAGGGAAGACATGCCACAAAACACTGGTAACGTTTAAAAAGAAAAATACGTGGTACTAATTTGAGCTATGTTGATATATACAATTTGTAAGGATTTCATAGTCTAAATACCCCGAAGAAAAGGCATTTTTGTGGTATTTCTATTGGAAGAAGCTCAACGACAAATAATGTGGCAATATTTCTAGCTGCAATAGTGCAAGGAGGCACTTTTAGTTGAGATGGTAGAAATAACATGACTGAACTCTTTGGCCTAAAAGATCTTTTTTACAATCTTCCTATTGAAAAGTGGTTGGATGGAACATTTTAATAGGAGATATGGGAATTTCTCCATAGTCACCCTTCAAAGTGATAATGTTCACTAAAAAAAATAATGGGTTAAAACTTGGTCTTACAGAATTCTCTGCCAGCCAGTACATTATTCTCAATGCAGACCACATCTTCCTCTCTCCAAGGAGTGGGTTACATTTAAATGGGGTCATGATATATTTGAGTATTTCCCATCAAATGCACTCAACGTAGATATGAAAACATTCAAAGAGCCATTGTCAACATCACAAAAACTCTTATAAAAATATTCAAGAAACCATAATCAACAATATCTAAAACCTATATAGAAATATTTAGACCCATTAAAAAATGTTCCCAGTGGCATGTTTGACCTGATCAAGTCTTCCCCAGGACTGTATGTACAATGTCATTGTGCAGTACAATCTTACCTTAGGTATGTATTAGCATTAGATGTGAGAGTATGTAGGTGTCTGAGCCCTCGTTTCTGTTCTATCACGTCTCAATCATTCCACTGAATTAGTTCTTCTTGCATCTCCTGTGGAAAAAGAATCTTCTCCTTTTCCACTTCCTGCCATGAACCCTCATATATTTTTATGGCTTCCTGTCTTTCCTGCGCATTGTTACAATTCCTCTACCATTTCTTGCATGAGTAAACCATGCCATCCTTTACGGATACTGGGGATTTGCCAAGGGACAACGTCTGAGTTACCTCCTCCTCTCTAAGCTTTGGCTGTGCAGGGCAGTCTTTACAGTGGCTGTAGCTAGCTTTATTTTGTCCGCCTTCCCCAGAGGGCAGTTGCAGGCAAGGGTCAAGACTCCTTCATACCTCAAACTACCTTGTGAATCAATTTAGCACTGAGATGTACTGAAGTAGGAGCTAAAATTATGAATGTTAGCTCTTTCTCCTCTGTCGTAAATAGCAGAAATGCATTTGTTTCAGTAGATCTTGAAAGAACAAGTGAGGAAAGAAAACAACTAAGCTGGTCTAAACTGCATATGTCAGCTTTCTATTTGAAGTTACGCACCTAGATCCTGCTTTGTATATTGCTTTCCTGGCTTTCAAGAACTGAGAGCTCAATTTGCTTTGCTGTAGTCCTTTCATAGGCTTGGTCTTGGGTGCATTGATGCTAATGGTGAAGCTTCCATTGACTGAAATGGGGAAAGATCAGACTTTGAGACAGAAAAACATGCACACACTGTACCTATTACTCTTCATCTCTGATGCAGCTCCTGTGGATGAGCTGAAAATTTTATTTCTGTTTTCTTGCATCATAAATGTCCTGTGTAGTTTGGGCTAACTGCTCTGTTTTCCACAAGTAGTTTTGGTAAGTATAATTTATTGTTTCTTATTATGTATTTAGTGTTTCTAAAACATAATAATATTGCCTAAATCTATCTGACAGTGAAAACTTTGGCTGAACACTAGTAAAGGGCTTACTGTAAGAAATCCCTTGGAAGGAAGGGCTGGAATTAGGAAAATGTAGTCATCTGACCCAAAAGAAAAAAGACAAGGCTTTTGTAGGAAAAACAGTAAAGCCAGAAAAGAAAACAAAAGTGATGTTTAAGTACAGATGAGTCAGGTATTGCATTGGCCTGAGAATTAGAAAACATGAAGAGGTTTTTGATAAGAATCTCACATGTGACATAGGAATTTATCAGAATCTGCTGGAGGTGTTTGAAAAGGAGAAGTGACAGGGGCTTGATTTGTATGAGAGTAAATTGGATTTAGCAGCATTATGCATACACCAGAGGGAAGCATGATGAGATGCAAAGGTCAAAGTGGCAGAGGTTGGAGTAGCTGAGGCAAGAGATTACTAAGGCACATGCAATGCAATTGTAAGACATTCTCATTTTTCAAATGCTTTAGAAATATAAAAAAGCAATAGATTTCCATACCAGTTGATTAAAAGTGGAAAAATAAGATCTTAAATAGGGTTTAAATGGCTTGTCTGCCAAAGACAGTCTAGAAAACAAAGGTGGATTTAGGAATGGATGAATTCAAAGCATGGTGAGCTTGTCTGTGGTAGTAGTGCTCATTTAGAAATAGAGTGGCTTTTGTACATTTTAATAGCTTCCAAAGGCAGAAAAAGCCTTGTTTGGCCACAGCTATAAAGTGACAGGGGCTCTACAGCCTGGCAGTGAGGGTTACATCCCTGCTTCCAGGCCAGTAATGTGAGAAAAGTGTTTTTCAAATACCGTGGACCTGTGCTTTGACCTGGCACCCTTTAATTATTAGAGGATAGTTATTTTGTCTTAATGAGTAGCACTTATATCTTCCAACCTCTTCTTTCCAAATTCCTTTTATTTTTCCTTAAAAGTGTCTGAAATCCAATTAATCGAAATCTAATTCAAATAGCATCTAATTGTTTAGAAATTTAACTTCTTTTTCTAGTAGACATATGACAAAGTTTCATCTTTTGTTTGACCAGAGATTCTTTCCTCCTCCTCTGCAACTGGAGGAAAATGAGCTGCCCAGCTCTTCCAAGAGATTAAGTGGGAGAGAAAGAAGCACCAATACAGTACTGTGAATGTACCTGTATGTCCTTTGTCCTCATCAGAGTTCCAGTTTGTTTTATACACATGGCACAAATAGGATTCAGCCTTGAGCTCTGTGGTACATGTGAGATACATCTTCTGACAGCACTGATTAGGACAGATTCCCTATCCCACTTGAAAAGCAACTAAGGGATTAAGCATGTTAACACCAGGTCTCATAGTATAGCTCAGCTAGGGAAGTCTTTTGTTACCAGCAAGGGCACGCAGACCATTCCTTGTGGTGCTGGGAGGGAATATTGGCAAGAAGCAGAACGGCTCCTTATAAGAATAGGGGGTATGTGGAAATTCTTTACAATCTGTAAAGCCAGGAGAAAGTCTTTGAACATGCCTGGTACAACTAGTGTTACTCACCAAATCTGACTCAATTCAATTTAAGCTTTCTGGTTATAACTTTCTCCGAAGAATTTTTCTTCATCTTGTTCAATTAAATCCTGCACAAAATTCCAAAACCAAAGCACTCTATATGAATGCTTAGCTGATGACACTGGGTCATCCAGGCCTGAACAACATCACTACTGGAGATCTGCTAAGTGATTATGCTGGGGCAAACATAAACATTGCTGGAGATTACCCTAGCACACTGAGCAGGGAAAATTGAGGCGCACAACCCACGCGACAGAGCAGTTGCTTTCCTAGGAGGTGATTAATGCAAACTCTGAGTTGCACATTGTTAATAAGAATGATGAACCTTTGCTACAACACTGAAAGACAAAACAATAGAAGACAGATCTCACAAGGAACATCAAAGACTCTTTATTTCCTAATCAGTCTGCATACGCCACTCTAACTCCTGTATCAGAAAGCAAGGGTTTTTAATCAAATTGTTTCATGACATGCAAAATTTCAGCCCAAACTTCTGAAAAAGTCAGAATCCCTTCCAAGTGCAGAGGGTGCCTAAAGGTTTCCTTGCCACTTTGGAAAGGTATTTCTCTGACTCAGGAAGGCAAAGGAAAGAGAAGAAAACTCTTAGAGGGGGCCTGAGCAGCAATCACTCTTTCTTTGGATGTAGCCAATTTTTCAAGCAATGTTCAAAACCTGTCTGTAAAATTCAAACGTGAGCCCATTTAAATTGAATGCCAGAACTTAACCTATGATACCGCTTATCTTGACCTATGAAAAATGCCAATGCACTCACCCTTTAAAACATACAGCGCATGAGAACAGGGAAAACATTCAGCTTGATTGCAGCATGCTTATTCATCTGAAATGAAGCCAAACATTAAACGTTATTTGAATATATCCTTCTGTATCTTAATTTTCACTTCAGACTCCGAGTGACTCAGTCATGACAAATGCTTTATGAAGTTCCTATCTATCTGCCTCCCTTCTTTCTTCAACTTGCCTGTGAAAACAATAGTTTTCTGGAAAATTATTCACAAGTCATTTAAGAAATAATTGTGATCCTTTAGCTTGTCCATAAAAATTTTCCTGAAAATGTTTCTTCTTTTCCCAAAGATTTAGCAGGAAAATAATACAAATAAAGTAGGTAGACGTAAGTTTTCTTTTTGTTGCTATTGTGTGATCTTGTAATTTGGATACCAAGCTAATGGGTCTTAAGGGCATGGAGACACTCCTTTAGGGAACGTTAACTCTTGGTACAATTGTTGAGATAGTTATCAGGTTGCTGAGTTACTGGAAGACTCAGTCTGGCCTCTGTTGATCCACTTCTGTAGCATGGTTGTTCAGGCAGCATAATGTTTTCAGATACCTTCAGACCATCATTGCAAAGCTGACAATTGAGTCATCCAAATGACCTGATAAGTTTGTAATGGCATAACCTGGAGGCATCTGAAGTAACTATCAGGGATGGGTGAGGTAGGGCTGAAGCTACTTGCCTATCCCAAGGATGCCTATCTTGGATAAGAGTGAAATGCTTGTAGACTAGCAGTTACCCTTCACTTCTTCCAGTCTGATCTTGAAAGGAAGCAACCTTATTCTAAAGGTTTTCTTCAATGTGGACATATTTTGAGACTCCATATAATATTCTTCTCTTTCAATTATTTTGGAAATAATAAAAACCTTTAAAATGCTCCTCTTTATAACTCTTAATACAGTGTCCTCTGCACATGTTGTTCAGATAGATAACAGATACATAGTATGAGAGAATCTTTGCTCAACTCTAACTTTACAAAGCAGCAAGCATGGAAAATACTATTTTTCACTGGGACTAAACACTGAGATAAAATTATTTAGCTTAGTATGTGGGATAAGTATACGATTCAGTGAAACTCATTTAATAAGTTTATAACGTTTTTATTAGGACACATCTAAGATGCCTCAGAAGGCAGTAATTGCAAAAAGTCAATGTTCTAATTACAGTTTTTCCACAGGAAGCAGAAATGCAATTTGGGTCTCTGCAAACTTCTTGGCAAACACTCTGAAGATAGACATCACATTAAAAGCATTTCATTCAAAAGAGGTTGAATTCCCAAAATTACAAAAACTTAGATAAAGCTTGTAAGTAGATTTAACTGCAAAGAAGAGCATTCATTTTCACTCCATTTTGTGCAGTGTCTAGGGTGGTCTCATGGGAGAGTCTGGGGACTAATTCCAAATTGTTCCCTATGGCTCCACCTCCACGCATCCCCTGGGGATGGTCCTGAGCTTGTATGAGTTAATGTGCACTTTTCCTTATAACTGCAGGATATTTTTGCCTGGGAAGACCGTGTTAACCCCAAGGCAGAGCATGGGATGGGCAACCCTTTGGGCAGGGCAGGGCTGGGCTGCACTGCTTGGAGTGCAGAAGCAGGCCACCAAACCCAGGAAACCCAGCATACACTTTCTCTGTCCTGGTTACCCCCAGCTGTGCTTCATTGATGCTGGTTTGCACCAAGCTTGGGCAGCCTGTGTGCCATGGCATGCAAGCCATCCTCCTTTTCCTGTTTCTGGGAGGTTTTTGACATTTGAAAGCTTCCAGTTTTGTTACTGGAGAGCCCCAGCTGATTTCTTGCTTCATGCATGTTCCTCATATTGTCCTGTGTCTTGTTTCAAGGCCGTGTTGTGTTTATTTGAAATTGGGGCTTTTATAACCATTTTCCATGGTTCATTTCTTCCTCTTTCATTTGCAGTTATAGAACA
Source organism: Forpus xanthops (assembly GCA_032466535.1). Lineage (NCBI taxonomy): Eukaryota > Metazoa > Chordata > Aves > Psittaciformes > Psittacidae > Forpus > Forpus xanthops. Next base: position 2,611 of record JASSUY010028713.1, on the reverse strand, counting down.
TGTTATAAGAATAATCCCAAAGTCCATCTATTTGAAGGCATAGGTTTCAAAAGCATTTCTAATATTTCTGAAGCCAAATATTTCCTCATACCTTATGACTCCAGAGGAACAAGCACACAGGTATGGATATATTTAAAAACCCTAATACTTACTAATTTTCTGCCTCATGTGGGGGCTATGCCCCCACATTGCTATTTAGAATTGACCTTGTAAGTAGTGAGGTAGGGGTGTTTTTTCTTGCAAAGATTTATCTCCGTGTTTGTTCCCAGGGTTTTGTGGAGCTGTCTGTCTAGAATTTCCACATTATAAATGGCTCTTGTTTTGGTAAAGTTTGAATTATTTTCATTACCTGGTCACCTGGGGCCTGACCAGAGCCAGGCTAAAAACTTCAGACAAGCACTACAGATTTTGCAATCAGTCTCAGTCTCTCTCTCCTGTCATCCCTAAGGAAATGAAAGACAGAAACGTTTATGCTTCAGGTTAATGTTTTAGAAGTGTTTGAGGCAGGAAGCAAATGGACTTATTCATAAGTTTCTCGAGGATGTTTTGTTTCAGTCATGAAGACTGAAGTTTTCCTGAATAAAGGCCAGCCAACAAGAAGTGACCAGGGGCAGGGTCTGCCTTTGGGATGTGCTCCTAGACCTTGGCACCCAGAGGGAACTTGCCTTTCAGAGTCTTTCTGACAGCCCATGCCTAACTTCGACACAGACTTCGTGAGGTATAAGTGTAATACTAAAAATGTGGGCAAAGACCTAGCAAGCTTAGGATACATAGGAGAAACTGGAAATATATAGAGTCATACAAAAGTCATTGTAGAGATCTAAAAAGAGCTGGGAGAGGCCTCTTATTTACATTAAGGATGAGCCATATAACTTCTTTGCTTTTCTGGAGGTGCTTACTTTTGAATGTCACTTCACACTTATCAATATGCCTAACTTAAGTACCCAATTTGCTCATTATAGTTTCATATGAGAAATCAAAGCATTTCTGCTTTCCAAGTCTTTGACAGTGTTCACATTGACAGTGACAACTCTGAACATCAGTCAGCAGGGACTACATGAGGATGGCTGAAAACCTGCAACAGCTATCTAGGGAGAAGGTAGGTTGTGTAGCTTTTGAGCCACTGAAATTAGTTGGCTTAATATTGCACTGTAATTTTTAGAAACATATGCAAAATATTACGTTTATTCCATTTGTGTTGGCCTAGAATGGGTGCTGTCAAAACTTCTTTCCATTAACGATTTACAAGGCAGGGTTTGCATTCTAGGGGAGAACATCAAAGTATTGATTATATTGACTGAAGTTTATTTTCCCGGGTATCGAATATTATGGCAAATGGGATAGGTTAGAAATACGAAACATGCTTCACTTCTGGCTGGATCCATGGTTCAGTGTATCCTCTTTCTCCTGTTCTGTTATTCTGACCATGTGTTGGTCTAATAGATTCTAATTCTGCAAGGCATTCTGGTGTATCTCTTGTTAAGTGAAGAACATGAAAGTAAGTTTAAAATAAAATTGCTCTCCTTTTTTTTTCTGCATCCATTTTCAGTTATAATGAACTCTTTAATTCCTACAACAAGACTTCACTAAAATTAAATTTTAACTAAAATTTCTATAGATAAATATAACCAAACAAAAAAACTGGTTCACGACTGCTTTCTTATTGTATCATGTGTATGCCAAAGTCAAATGCAGGAGAGCAAGGCATACATATTGCATGAAGAGCCCATATGAGGGAGCCCTGCAGCTTTCTCAGAAACCATTTTGTGACTACTTTCCTTGGAAGAAATTTCTCTCTTACATGTTCACCCCTCACAATATTTTGTGGGTTGACCTCTGATGTCTAAGTCTGGTTCTGCTTTGTATCGTTTGTCTCTGTGTGTATTACTTTCTGTGTCTGTTCCTTTTGCTTTTGTTGTTTTCCCTGCTCATTTTGCACTAAGTCACCTATAGTATTGGTTTGGTCTTTAGGGCTGTGACCCAAGGCAAGGGCAATATGCAAAACTAAGAACTTGAAGTTCATGAAAATATAACCCTCAGTGAAATATGGCTTCCTTCCACAAAATTTTAAAAATCTCATTAGCAGAGAGGCCTTCTGCTCACAAATTAATGGTTTCAAAGGGAAGAACTTGTAACTCTGAAAGACAAACATCTTTGTTGGTTTGACTCACACTTTTCTTCCTATTTGTTAAATGCCTCAATGCCCTCCCACAGCAACAGTAGCATGATGCTGCTCTTCCACATAGTCACATGAACATAAAACTAACGTTTTCTCAAAATGCATGCCTGTCCAAGCCATCCCCAACCAAGGGGATGTTCTCAACACAGCCACAGTTACCATCTTTCCTTTGCTATTGTAATACACATAATCATAGACTCATAGAATAGTTAGGGTTGGAAAGGACCTTAAGATCATCTAGTTCCAATGCCCCTGCCATGGCCAGGGACACCTCCCACTAAACCATGCCACATGGGGCTATGTCCAACCCAGCTTTGAACACCACCAGCGATGGAGCATTCACAACTTCTCTGGACAACCCATTCCAGTGCCTCACCACCCTTACAGTAAAGAATTTCTTCCTCACATCCAATCTAAACTTCCTCTGTTTAA
>JASSUY010028711.1:0-29360 GCA_032466535.1 Forpus xanthops | reverse complement strand
AGCCCCAACTCTCTCATCCTATCTTCATAGGGGAGGTGCTCCAGTCCCTGATCATCCTTGTGGCCCTCCTCTGCACTTGTTCCAACAGTTCCACGTCCTTTGTATGTTGAGGCCACCAGAACTGCACACAATATTCCAAGTGTGGTCTCACCAGAGCAGACAGCATATCTTAATGCTGTCTGTGAGCAAGTTACTGAGTGCTGCTGCCCTGAGCCTGCTCGGGATCTGTACTCTGCCTTCAACCTCCCCAAACTAAGCACCTTCCCCTCTTTCAGGGCCTTCTGATGTTGTTACAAAACCTGCCCACGATACACTGGGGTAATGAAGAGATCGGACTCCTGCTCGCTGAAGCCTACAGACTCAAGTACATGTTTGCAGATGCCCCCAATCATTACCGCCGATAGGTGCCAGGATTTGACTCCCTCCTTTCCCCAATGTCCAGCCCTTGTCCTGGCCCGATCTGATCACTGTGGCATTTCTGTCATCCATGTCCTCGGACCCTCCGGCCAGGAGCTGCTCCTCGCTGTACAAAGCTCACATTGACTCTTGTCTTAACTCTTAACGTGTGCCTGTCTGCCACTCCATGCGCCTGGATGTGCCACTCCAATGACCATCAGTATTCCATGCCGAGCCAGGGAGAGAGGCATGAAGGGCTGCGAGAGGACACTGGGGGGCAGTTTTACAGAGGAGCCGAGCTGAGGACGAAGCCCTCCTGTCCTCTGCACCCCTTACCCTGGGCTGGGACCACTTTGGCTTCGCTGCCTCGTGTTAACCTGTCACCACGTGCGCTGCCATATCTGCTCCCTTCTCTCTTCTGCCACTGGTCGCTCCAGCTCCCAGATGACAAATGCCTTATCAGAGACCTGCCTGGCTGGAAACCCCTTCCCCTGAGGGCAGCAGGGCAAGAAGCTTCTCTCAGGGCCTGGCTTCACTCCGAGGCTCCGGACACCCCAAGCACTTTGTGGGTTCACGAGAGAACCCCTTTACCTGCTCTGTGTCCTCATCCTCTCCCCCCAGGCACTGGGGTGAGCGTGGCCCGGGATGGGGGGAGCTCCATCACTTCCGTGGTGCACGTCAGCTTCACAGGACCTCCCGTGGCTGTTGTGCTGTTGGTACAGCTCCTCTGGCATGGCGGGGGGCTGAAAGGGGAGCAGCGTCTCCCACTCCCCCCTCGCAAAGCCCCTGCTCCTGAGACGTTCTGTGTATATTGTGGTTTTGTGTATATGGGTTAAAGATGTACAATATACGTCTTATGTTTGTAGCAGATCATGATTTTATATTTATAACATGCACTCCTTGTTCTCCCCATCCTCTCCATGCCTGGGAAGGGGGCCTGGTTATGGCATCACAGGGCTTTGGACCCCTCCTCATGTGGTGGTGGTGGTTTGGACCCACAGTGTGTGTGCAGTGTTGGACGTGCAGGAAGAGCTGCGATGGGAACGTGGCTCTCAAGGCTTCCCTTTGGAGATTTGGGTGCTTAAAGGAGGTGGGAAGCAGAGTAGAGCCATGTCGGGCAAACAGGGTATCCCGGCTTGCCTGCTGCTGGCTCCGAGGCCAGTGGGTCTGCTCTGGGGAGGAACCTTCCCCGGCCCTATGGATGTGTCCTCCAGGGCTTCTCCAAGGACTGTGCTCTACAACCAGTTGTGGCTGTTCTAACCAGCTGTGCTCTTCCTGCTGGCCACATCCTGACCGAGGGCTGCGGATGGATCCAGGGCTTCCCGGCCCTCTGCATTCCATTGCTGTTTGCAGTGGGGCTGTGAGGCCGGGGTTGAGCATGTGAAAGGCAGAGCCTTGTTGCCAATAAAACTCCAAACAGTGTCTCAAGAAATGGCTTTCCCAACCTGGAGTTGTTCTTCGCAGGCTTTTACCTGGGACTTCTGTAGGTGCCTTTTGTTGCTTTGTCCATGGGGCAGACCCCGGAGCTGCACTGAGAAGTGACAGAAGGAATAAATAACCCACCCAACCTCAACAGCCCCGGGCTTGGGGCAGGTTTGTGGTGCAGTCGGGAGTGGTGGTTGTGGGAGCTGAGGTGTGCTGTGCCTGTTCTGGTGAAGCAAGGGGGGGTTCTCAGGGCAGGATGGACCTTTCCAAGAGCTCCAGAAAGGGCCTGAGGCAGCCCCAAGCCCCCGATCCCTGCCCCGGCCTCTGCAATCGGCCTCCAAGCTGCTTAATTTGTGTTGCAGCTTATTCACCTTGACGGGATCCACTGGGATGTGTTGTGTAAGGGGCTGGGGGTGATGCACCCGTACCACTCAATAACCTGCACCAAGACAGCCCCCTCCATCCACCCTCCTGCCCCACTCCCATCTCCCCTCTTTCGGCCTGGGGGATGCTGCAGCTGAAAGATGCCATTGTCATGGAAACCTCAGAGCTTCGGCTCTGCGGAAGTCATCATTGCATTTGGTACAAAGATGGGGTGGGAGGGGGAAGATGGTTTATTGATGTGCAGTAGCTCCAACCCAGAACGGGAGGGGGAAGATGGTTTATTGATGTGCAATAGCTCCAACCCAGAACACCACAGGGAGGTCTACAGGCAGTACCCCATGGATGCTGTTTCGCGGTGCTTTCCTCTGACATCCCTCTTGATGGATCCTCTCCTTTTGCAACAGATGGAAATGGTGGAAACTGAAGAATTCCCCTTTCAATGCCTTGCCCATCCTGTGCTGCAGCACCACCTGCAGCAATGCCCCCCTGTGCAGGAGGGAAAGAGGCATCTTCGGGAAGAACCCTGCTGAGAAACCCCCAAGGCACCACCAGGAGGTGGGACTGAAGCCCCATAGTCCCAATTCCCATCCTTCGCCACCCAATGTCACCCACTGCATAAGCAGCAAACACCTTCTGGAGATGCTCCTTCCACGTGTCCCTTCCCTACCATTGCTCTTCCCACCTGCAGCCAGGACTGGGGTGGACAAACCCCACCACGGTGAGTGATGGCCTCGGTTCAACACAAGGAGGGACTCGGATTTTATACACTAGAACATTTATTTCTCAGAGAGAAAATATAGTCTCAGACAGTCAGATTATAGTAGGTAAAATTAGCATCTTCTCTTCAAGCATAGATTTTCTTATTACTTCTCTTATACCATCTGATAGAAACGAGTCCAGAAAGCAAATAAACTCACTTTCTACAATAAATAGAGCGCTCTGTGCTTTACAGCAGACCGACAGCAACGGTTGGGTCCCGGAGTGACATCAGCCAATTCCAAGTCTAAAATGGCATTTCAACACCAAAGCATCCCCCCCCAAACCCCCAATTCCCAAGATCTTAAAACATATACACAGGTCACGAGTCCATAGCTGAGCTACCACCTGCAAAGTGGATGTGCCTTTAAATAAATTACACCGTGGGCAGAGAAAAGACCCAGCAACACAAGTGAGGACTTCAAGAATGATGACTAGAGGTCTAAATAACTTAGTATTTTACAGCTATTTACACATCGTCCTTCCCCTGCCACACTCCATAGGCATCATTAATACGTTATGTCTACAAAATCCTCCGCCCCATCTCTATATGTTACAGGAATCTCAATTCTTTAAGTGTGGTTCCACATCCCAGTGTATAAGAAGTGGTGTCTTAAAAAAGTAGACCAAGTAGAAATGGCAGTGATTACTCCCCAGTAGTCATTAGCAATTATTATTATTATTATTTTGACCCCCCCCACATTCTCTTCAGTATGAAAAAGTTAAAATAATAAAAAAATACCGAGTTAAAAAGCGAAGTGATGCTCAGTCAATCTACAATCTCATTCTGCACCTTTGGTTCTTCACATGGGAAAGCAGAAAGGGATACACAGCACAAGAAATCACCGAGTCCTTGGCTAATAGAAAAGGTTTTGTCATCGCCTTGCCCCTGGTCGTGGCAATGCAAACCCAGAAAGCCGGGGGCTGCTGCAGAGCTGGGTTTGGGGCTTCAGTGATGACAGTGCTGAGACCCACACACTGCGGAACGTACATGTGCATGGGAGAGGGAAGAAAGGCAAAATGGTCGTGTGCTCTGTTCCGTGCTTGGTTTGAACCCAGGCCAAGCCAGAGGAACACAGCGGGAGAGAAAAAAAGGAGGAAAAGAAGAGGAGCCTTACACCAAATGTGCATACGCAACACAAAAGATGCACCTCCCTCCAACCCTGATCAACCTCAGTGCCTGCAAAGCTGCTCCAGCTCATCAGACACCTCCAAGATAAGTTTTGCTCCTTAGAAGGAAGCTCTCTGCTTAGACTCAGCTCTGTCCCAAACCATGGTATGAAACACTGGAGCAAGTACAGTCAGAAAACAGCACATCAACGTGAAACTACCAAAGCAATTTCTAGGACATACGTACACAAATCAGGTACTTTGCTTTCCTTATTTAAAGCTCTTTCATGTACGTGTGTGCAGCAGAGGGGACGGTTACCAAAATACCTCGAGCTTTTGTAAACTGAGAGAAATCGAACATGAGGACACTACGGACGTAGGCAGGAAGATCAGGAGGTGAGCTCCCAGCTACGCCTTTTGGTTTTGAATGCGATGGGACAATCAGTGTCATTTAAAACAAAGTCAAATGAAAAGGCCAATGATGGTTTGGGTAAATTTGGCACAAGAAAGTCCAGTTGTGATTTCCATAAAGGACCCTGGTTCAGGTACAGCGGTCACGGGCTCCTGGGGGTTACTCAGGGCTGCTTGAGGACTTAAACCCCCTGAGGGAGGTACCCGAGGTCCACACATCCCAGGGCTGTGCTCTGCTCACCGCATGGGCTCACCTTGGCTCCCATCACAGACAGCGTCTCCAAACTACCTTCCTCCTGGCCCTGCAGACCCCATTTCACCTCCTGCCAGCTCTTCAGTGAGACACATTCGGGAAGACGCTGGACAGGCTTTTTGGCACGATTCGGGGTACTTCAAGGAGTGCTGACAACTGCTGGGATCAGTGTCCCCTGGCGCAGTGATCCGCTCTGCAGGAAAAGGGGGACCAGCCACCCCGAGCCCCTACAGGTAGTTGGATGGAAGGAAGGGATGATCCCCCCGCACACGGCTCATGTGGATCATGGCTCGGTCGTATGCCACCTGCACAGACTTGCGGATGCTGGTTTTCCTTCCTTCCATCATCTTTAACTTGTCCACTGTGTCGTCCACGCCGAGGGGATAGACTTTGTCACGTGGAAGCCACTGCCTGCAACAGAGTGTAAAGCTCAGTCACCAAGGACATCCAGAGGGGAAGGGGGAAGGAAGAGCAAAGGCCTGAAAGCCTTCTGCCCTCCTAATCATGGAATCAACAAAGCTGGAAAAGACCTTTAAGATCGTCAAAGTGCATCCACTCCCCAGCACTGCCAAGGCTACCACTGACCCATGTCATAGTCATAGAGAGTCACAGAACAGTCAGGGTTGGAAAGGACCTTAAGCTCATCCAGTTCCACCCCCCCTGCCATGGGCAGGGACACCTCCCACTAAACCATGGCACCCAAGGCTATGTCCAACCTGGCCTTGAACACCGCCAGCGATGGAGCATTCACAACTTCCCTGAGCAACCCATTGCAGTGCCTCAGCACCCTTACAGGAAAGAACTTCCTCCTTATATCCATTCTAAACTTCCCCTGTTTAAGTTTGAACCCGTTACCCTTTGTCTTATCACTACAGTCCCTCATGAAGAGTCTTTCCCCAGCACCCTTATAGAGATACTGGAAGGCTGCTCTGAGGTCTCCACGCAGCCTTCTCTTCTCCTGGCTGAACAGCCCCAACTCTCTCCTCCTATCTTCACAGGGGAGGTGCTCCAGTCCTCTGATCATCCTCAAGGCCTCCTCTGCACTTGTTCCAACAGTTCCATGTCCTTTTCATGTTGAGGCCACCAGAACTGCACACAGTACTCCAAGTGAGGTCTCACTAGTGCAGAGGGGCAGCATCACCTCCCTGGATCTGATGGTCACGCTCCTTTTGATGCTGTCACATGACACAGAGGGCAGAGTGTATCCAAATTGGTCTTCATTGAAGGCCTCCCAAGCTCCACTGTGCCTGGCTCTCATACCCACCCTAAATGGCTCCTTACGAGTGTAAAGATGCACCAAGCAGGGCAAAGCTCAGGAAATGGTGATCTTCCTCAGGAAGGCAGTGTCAGTTTCAAGTCTGGATTTAGGCATTTTGGGAACTGATGACTCCAGCACCAGGAAGCATGGCACTGCCATTGATGTTCTGCTAAATGTCACTTACTAGTACCTCTTTGAAGAGCATGCCCTGTACCAAGTGGTTCTGGTGATCTGGGACACTGAAACAATGCACTGTACTAATAAAAAGCCTCAGCAGTGTGGCCCTTGGCACCTCTCTTCCCCAGAGGACACACACATATCCATCAAGCGATGCAAACACGATCCCCTCCTGGGCTTCCCCAAGAGGAGCAGTGCTCACACTCCTCCTTCATCCCTTTGCCCTTCCCTTTTCTCCTGGTTCCCTGCTCTTCCAGGGATGCCAGCAAAGACCTTTCCCAGGAGACTTAAGGAGGAAAAGGGCCCTCAAAGCACCACCAGGCCCCTTCTTGAGTTCATGTTCCCATGTGGCATTTGCTGGTTAAATAATGCCGTGGGTTCAGCACGTGCCTGCTGCCTCATTGTGGGGACTCTCCTCCTCCAGTGTCTCCACTGTTCCAATTTCCCTATGGTTTCATACATGGATTTCAAAGCTTTATTCTTTAAGGGACACGACTGGTTTGTGGCTTATTATACGTGGCTGGGTTATTGTTACCATGTGAGCATGGTAACATGGTCAGCCACTGATCAGCAGCAGATGCAGTGTGAGACAGAGCAGGCCTCGAGGTGTTGCACTTGCCCTGAACCAGGTCTCACACCTACATAAATGCTTTGATCTGACACTGCAGGTCCTCAGCACCTCTGCCAAGTCTAACTATGGAATAAACCCAGCACCTGCAACATGTTACCCTGGAGATTTTGGCCCATCTCTTGTGCACACTGGAACTGGCTGCTCAGGCTGCTGCTGTCTTCAAGTCAAATGGTCTCTCTAATCTACCGCTGCTTTGGACTATTAAATTGGCTCTCCACGTGCCTCAGTGTTTTTGTGGTGATGTGACCTGTGGGTGAAGGATGCTGGGCTGTTCACCATGTTAGACAGTGTGCTTTTGGGCCAGGAAAAGCATGCTGCCTTCCTTATGGCTCTTTGTGACTGCTGCTTGTTTAAAATCTCCAGTTTCCATGTACCATCATAACCCCTGCATGCTCCCACATACCAGAGATTATGTTACATCTTCTCCCCTCTCTGCCCCAGCACTCACCAGGTTCTCTTGTTGTCAAAGAAAAGGACAAGAAAGAGCTTTTCTCCTGCCTCTGTCTGCCTCTGTTCCCCCAACTTCAACACATCCACGGGTGGAACGGGGATGGGGACTCCGTTGTGGAGCAAACCTTCACGTGGCATCTTGGGATCAATTATCTAGGGATACAGGGAAAGGACAGTTAAGCACAAACCCCTTCAAGTACTGCAGAAAACGCATTTTCTTTTTCTGTTCTTTCAGAGCTGCATTTACACCAACTGTAATTTAGTAGAAACTCAGTATCATTGTGTTCAATGAGGGATTTCCCTCCCTCCCTCCAAATTCATACAGCAAACACAGCACCACGCTGTAGGCATCAGGCACAGTGAGGTCAACAGCAGCTCAACCCATTGCAGCCCAGCTGACTTCAGTGGCATTGCTCAGATTTATTCTGCTCCTAGAGCAGAATAAGGGTCAATACTCTGCAAGAGTGGATGAGCAGTTCCAGCTTCAGCAGGGGTGGGGAGCACACACTTGGGACACTGGAGGGGAGTAACAACACACACAGTTATTCCCCGCATATAAAGCAGAAGTCAGTGCTATGTGATTATGGCAGGAGGAGCAAAGGGTGGACACAGCCACAGAATCACAGAACGGTTCAGGTTGGAAGGGACCTTAAAGATCATCTAGGTCCAACCCCTGCCATATGCACAGCACTCTGTGGGTTCTTGTTTGCCTCCTATGGGCTCAAAGAAGCAGCTTGGCTTTGACATTGGCCAACTGCAGGAGCTGAAGACACTTCAGCACTGCAACAGACTGTTATGGAACTATGCCTTTTAGGGGGCAATCTCAGTGTTTAACTCCATGCTAACACACAGTTTAACTTTGGCCATAGCAACAAGAAGTCTAAAAGTCCTTTGGCTGGCCACCACAGCAGTAGACCCATAGCTGTTCCCTCCTGTGGGCTCCTACTTAGAGGTGGCAAAAGAGCCACATCTCAAGGGATCTATTTAAGAGCAGCAGGAAACCCAAAATGTTGCTGTATGCCACGTTCTTATTTATATACTCACTTCAGACATCTCTGTTTATAACTCAGCAAGCACATAACAGCCTGCAGTGGTACTGGCACTTCCTAGCAACAGCTGCATGTTGTGCCTGCCTTTGGAACTGATGCCAGGTTTATGGATTTCACCTTAACAGTCAAATATCCAAAGATGGATAAATGTTAAGAAACTACAGTCATAGGACTAGATGCAAACACGTGAATATATTCTCATATTTAAATCAAACATATGATTATTGGAAGAGGGTATGTCCATCACAAGACCATAGGGAGTTGTATTCACTATACAGGAAACTGCAGGCAGTTGGACACCAGAGGAACCTGGTGCCTGCTTTGTAAAATGTAGGTCTTCTCATGCCAGCAGTACTGATCACTTCCCTCATACCTACAGAGTGAACAGGAGAGGAGAGGAAAGATCTCCTATTCCTGGTACCAAGAGAGCAATGTTTTATGAATCCTCTGCAATGCTCAGAAACAGTGAGCAGAGGGAAAACTCACTGTGCAGAGGGAAAAGGAAATACAAAGGGCACACTGCATGACTTTGGGCAGTTTTCCTCCTCTGCCTGATTACTGCACACTAGCACTGTGTTCTGGGCTACCTGCAGTGCAGGTACAGGACACATGAAAGCACTGGTGTACTTACCAAGGCAGGGTAGGAGGGATAGCCACGGCACTTGGCCCACACGAGCTCCAAGGGCTCCAGCTCAGCCAGACTCTCAAAGGACATCAGGAGAGTCTTGCCTAAGGGACAGAAGGAGACATGGCTTAGGAGGGTGACAGCCAGCCAGGGCTTATGGTAACACAAGAAACCACACTGCCTTCCAACCTGGGTGTGATGGCTGCATTGTCCCAGCAGCAATCAGCTACAAGAGATGAAGCACTCTTGTACTTAGAACATACTGACAGTATTTCTGTTTCCTTTCTTTGATTCTTCTGCAAGCAGAAAGCTGGAATTTCACTTTTACACAACAAACCTGTTGTCCAGCTCTTTGTCATTTAATCATCTGCATAATCCCAAACCATTTCTCTTAGCCAAGATCTAGAGCACAATGGAAACTGTTCATTGTTTGCACCTATATGCATTGAGTATCCAAACCAGAGGTGGCAAGGCCTCTCTGCAGCAAGGAAGATCTCATCTGCAGTAAGTTTATGGTAAAATGTAAGGTGCAGTGAGATGCAGCCTGGCCATGGTGAATGTTCAGCCTTCTTGATGCTCTGTCAGTACAGTCGTGTTCTGCATTAAGATAATGCCACAGTCTCCTAAACCATGGGTTTGTTAGTGCATGTAGCTTCAGATGAACACTTCAATATGGAACTATGAATCAAATTCAATTCTGGAGTGAGTAGCTGCTATACCACTGAAATCAAACGGGTGTATGAATTTGGTCCATTAGGCTCCACCAAGCCAAATCCATCCTCAATGGAACTGATGAAGCTGTATCTGAGATTACTCTGAATCACTGTTCAGACAGCTCCTTTTACTCCTCCTAAATACGAACCTCTACAGACTATTCTAATACCATAATACTGTGGGGGTATTTGATATCTGTGGGAAATGCCTGGTTCTAATTGACAGAAGTCGATTAACCATTAATTTTTCAAGCTTCAGTCGGAAGTATGGCATGGCAAAGGATCCATTCAAGACACGAGTAACTCATCTGCGAGCTCCTGTGCCCGGAAGAGGAATAATCTCCATTAATGTGAATCTTACAGCAAGTAGTGCTTGCTTTGGGGGAGAAATGGTCAAACACTGGCTTTACCAGAACTCAAACTGAATCTAGAAAACACTGAGTACGAGCCAGAAGAGCTCCCTGCCCAATGTATCTGATGTGCGTCTCCACACTGCATTCCAGATGCATTCCTCCATAATGAAATGATGTTCTAAACCACAGAATTCTCTCACTGGTTCTAATTCTCCCAGCAGCAGCCCTGCTCTGTGAGCTTATCTCCAAAGCAGCCTGCTGAGTGCCTGGGGTCTGGCATTATAATGGTTCCTAGGGAGATGGGAGCCCCACACGGGAGCTGTACAGAGAGTACTAGGGAGTCAAAGCTGAGTTCTGATTTCCGCATAGACCTGCCATAATTTGAGCACTGATACACTAAGAAAGACAAGAATCTGCTCATGTGAGCACTGCAAGATTGGTGTAGTACCTTGCGTAGGACCAGAGGAGGTGACTTCATTTTACAGCTGTACAGCACAGTTTGGCAAAGATGACTTTGTTACAAAGACCCTGAAAGCAATGACAGCAATACAAGAGGGAGCAGCCACAAAGTCATCTCCAGAGAGACTTCTCTTAAACAAAATGATGATTTACTGCTTGCATTGCAGCATCACTGAAGAGAACTAGTCAGAAAACAGATTGAAACAGTGCCAGGTACATCATACACACCAGAGGCACAGAGAGCACCCATCTGAGGAGAACACCAGCAAATGTGACAGCAGGAAAAACCTTTTATGCAATAACCTACACTTGCAACCAAGCAGGCAGCAATGCATGGGCAGGTAAGCAGCCTGGCAGTACAACCTGGCTAGCTTACCCAGGACTAGTTCCTGCATTGAGACCTTCTCCTCTTGGAGAGTTGGGATGGAGCGCTGGGACCAGAGCAGGATGTGCTGCAGAGCTGTTCTCACCTGAGCTGCTGTAATCGGAGTCTCCATTCACACCATCCAAGAAGGGCACTCGGGAAAGAGCTGGCTTCCCTCGACTGCGCTTGGGAGGCATCAAACCACTGTTGGAAAGATACACAGAAGTAAGGCACTTGCAGAAAGCAGACTGCCCTTGAAAACAAAGCCAAACAAATGGATTCTCCAGCTCTTTTAAACACTGTAACATCACTGACATGAAAAGAACAGTGAATCATCAATATTGGTTCAAGTACACTGGACATCATCCCAGCTTTGCCACAGGCAATGAAAGAGGCCTACCAGAAACTGAGCTATGAATAGAAGAAAGAAACCCAGCGAAGAGCTCATGCAGAAGAGCTGACCTGGTAATGTTTGGAGCTTGCATGAGCTCAGCCAGTTGTGTACTGACTTCAGAGACAACAGAGCAGCCCTCCAACACGGCTCCAATATAGAATCAATCATAGAACCATGGAATCATAGCATGATTTGGGTTGGAAAGGACCTTAAGATCATAGAGCTCCAACCCTTCTGCTGTGGGCACAGACACCACACACTAGACCATGTCAACCAAGACACATCCAACCTGGCCTTGAACACTGCCAGAGATGGAGCGTATCTATGCACTTGGGACTCTCTCAGCCCATGGCCTTCATCTCATTACTACAGCTATTACAGACAGGAAACTGTCACCTCCACCTCAAGCAATCATGGTTTGTTCACTTCTTGAGAATTTCTTTTCTGTTTTTCTTTTAAAGTGCGTTTTCTGATAACCTGTTCTGGTGAATTCGGTGCTCAAAAAGAAAGATGGGAGGAAAAGGAGCAAAGAGAGCAGTTCCTGAATAGAGTAACTGTACAAGTTATCCCTGAGACATCAGCTTGGTTTGAATTCCTTGGTTTGTGGATGTCAATTGATTATAAATTATCAGTATTCAAGAACACGGTTTGGAAGGCAGTTCCTGGCTCCTGGTCCTGCTCTGACTGTACCCATACCCACTGAAGGATTTCTGCATGGCACAAGGGCCCTCATTTAAATGACACTTCAACTGTGTGTGAATCCAGATCTCTCCCTTTTGTTCCCTTTGACACAGCTCCTTATGTGACAAGTTTATTACAAGAGAATCTAGTTTGGGCTGAAAAGGATCTTCAAAGTCTTTTAGTCCAACCCTCCTTCTGGTGAGATCAGCACAGGCTGATGCCTCTGTAAGCATCCAGCTTCCAGAAGAGGCAATGACCGATCTGAAGATAAGGGCACACAGCTGAGAGAAGAGGGGAGAGATAATGAAACGGGTGGGTGTCCCACCTTAGAGAAGAGCTGGAGGTGCCATGCCTCCAAGGGGCTCAGCCTGTCCTGACACATCATTTACTGTGGTGCCCCATGCTTCCCTCAGGCTGTCTGGCACCTGACTGTGGAGCAGGACCACTCTGACACAGGGAAAAGCCCTGGCACCAAAACTGCTCCTCTGAACCCAGGGCCTTGTCATGGGCAAAAAAACCCTTTGTGAACAGCTTTATAATGGAAACACTAATCAGACCTTAGCTACAATGGCAAAATTGTCCACCTCTTTTGATAGCCAACATTTAGGATCACTCTGCAGGGCAGAGGAAGTCTTCATCTGAAAAATGCTCCTGGGATTCAACCAGAATAATCTGTTACATTGCTCATAGTTTGTAGGTTCAGACCTGAGAATGGGTGAACACGTGGAGTTTTATGATTGTATGTGAGTGCCCAAATGATACTGCAAGCTTGAAATCTTACAGGACTGAGTACATGCACTGGGAGGAAGTGTCTGAGTGTACTTCTCTAATGATGGGTCATCCTTGGGGTCATCAAAGACAAAGGACAACAACGTGTTCAAGGCACTGAACATATTACTGTCATGCTTCTGCCTGTCCTGGATGGTCCCATCCACAGAGCTCAAATGGCCTCAGCCTGCCACACACAAAGGTGACTGGCAAAATGCAGGTTTTACCGTGCAGTAAAAGGGCTGTGAAATTACTAGAGCCCGTGTTAGGAGGGCTGACAGGTAGGTAAGACCAGAAAATACACATGGTACCCCAATATCTGACCAAAAGATGACAGATGTTTGCTTTAAGTCTGTTTAGGTCTGTTTGAAGTGTCCATTTCTGCTCTTAAACCTCTGAGAGGATGAAAGCAGCAATTCAGCAGGTTCAGCTTCACCTGTAGTGCTAAATAGGACATTTGAGTTCAAGGGTTCTCTACCTTTGCTCCCAACAGCTGCAAGAAGGTATGCATCCATCAGCAGAGGATGTGCATGCATTGAGGAACACAATACCCATTTGCTTGAATGAAACACTGCATTTGGGTTTAATAGGATGTGAACCTCAGAAGCTCTTTTGTCTTTTAGGATCAACAAACAAAATGAGCAACAGTTTGGGCTGGGGTTGAAACAGAAAGGTTGAACAATAAAATGAGGCAGATTAATGCACATACAGAAGGTGCTCTGGGGACAGTTTTGCATGGGACACTTACCTGCAGGCTTCAAATACCAGCCCACTGCCCAAGCCAGAGTTGCACTCAGAGTCAGAGCCATTCTCTGTGTGCTTCACAAAGCCATTGGTCACTCCTGCCAAAAAGACAAGTGGGAATCAGCCCAGAGAAGAAGCAGCAACACACAAAGATGCTACCAAGGCTCAGGTGGGGCCACTGTCCCATGACTCACATCCACAAAGATGAGTGCTTCAATGAGAAAGGAAAACTCTGTACTGAGTTCTCCAGACTCAGCTGCAACCAAAAGGTCACCAATAAAGGTATTTCTACCCCAACACACAAGAAGTTACGTAGTCTTTGAAGAAGCAAGTGCTAGAGAAGTGCCCAGGGATGGAGTAGGAGAGCCAGCTCACCAGCAAAGCCCAGAGGCCAGGAAATGAACCACTTCCTCATCTGGCTTCCAAGGGTCATTTGGAAGACGTGCAGAGAGAAAAATGCTCTAGGAAAAACTGGTTTCAGGCAATTGTAGAGAGCAATAAAGTCCTCCCTGAGCCTTCTTTTCTCCAGAATAAAGCCCTCCAGGTCCTTCAGCCGTTCCTCATCACACTGTGCTCCAGACCCTGCACCAGCTCCACTAGCCCTGCTCTGAACTAAGTTACCAGAAATTCCATGTAGAGTCATTGAAACAGAGAGGTGCAACCCGTTATGGTCATGTCTTGTCTTCCCTACTGCAGACACGGGTGGAAGAGCTGCAGCTTTCACCAGGCACATCTGACAATGGACACTGCTTCCCTCAAGCATAAAGTGAGTTTCAGGTGAGCAGTTTGGACGCAGACATCTTTACTTTAGATTCCTACTCCCTCAGCCCCATCGCAGATTCCAAGGGTTCAGAAAGAAGAGAAATCCCACAGAATTACCTTTCTGTCCTGCCTGCCTGGGTGACTTCTCTCCATCACTCTCACTGCAGGTCCTGCTCTGTGGCCGCTTCTGGGCTTGCTGCTCCCCATCCGGGCGGGAGGGTGAAAGCTGCTGGTCCTCCCCATTTTCCAGGGAGCAGTCCAGGCCCCTCTGCAGCTTCACTCCATTCTTAGCCTTTCTGAACAGGACAGATGTCCGTCTGCCCACGCCGCTGAAGGCAGGGCTGGAGGGGGTGTCTGCAGGGGGCAAGGACAGCCCATTGAGCCCGTTGTCACTGAGCAGGCGCTGGAAGGCTTGGCTCTCCCGCTGCAGAGTCTTCTTGTCAAAGAGCTCCCTGTCCAACACCACCCTTTTCTGCAGCTGGTTCAAGGATCTGCTTTCACTGATGGGTTTGAGCTTTGGAGGGTCCTGCAGAGAGTCCAGCTCTGAGAGGGAGGGTGCAGGTCCTGTGGGCTCCAGGGTTGGAGGGTGCGGGGGCTTGGAATCATCTGCTAATGGAATAGAGTCTGCTTGAACATCTTAGAAATAGTTATTTCCCAGAACTCCCAAAGAGTTATTCCACAGCCATTCCCACCTTTCACAAAGGCTACAGACAGGAGAAACAGCAGGTCTTAACCACTGACACGCTCTAGAGAGCTGGAGCTAAAACCAAAGAACCACAGAATGGTTTGGGTTGGAAAGGACCTCAAGATCATTCAGTTCCAATCCCCTGCCATGGGCAGAGACACCTCAGTCTAGACCATGTTGCCCAAAGCTCTGTTCAGCCTGGCCTTGAACACTGTCAGGGATGGAGAATTTACCACTTCTCTGGGCAGCCTGTTTCAGTGTCTCACCACATCCACAGTAAAGAACTTCTGCTCTACATCTAACCTGAACTACTCCTATCTAAGTTTGAACTCATCACCCGCTGTCCTGTCACTACAGTCCCTGACAAAGAATCCCTCCTCAGCATCCTTCTAGGCCCCCTTCAGACACCGGAAGCTGCTCTGAGGTCTTCACACAGCTTCCCTTCTCCAGGCTGAATAGCCTCAGTGTTCTGAACCTGTCTTCAAATGAGAGGTGCTCCAGTCCCCTTATCAGCCATGTGGCCTCCTCTGAACTTGCTCCATATCCTTCTTATGTTGAGGACACCACAACTGCATACTCCTGTGTCCTGCTGTAACCTCTTACCTTTCTCCCCTTCCTCGTCCCCTTCCTTTGGTGTTTTATCCAGCCTCTCTTCCCTCAGCACAGGCTCCCCATTGGGCATGGTCTTGTTCTGCTGCTGAGCCAGCTTCTGCCGAATGGAGTTGATCTCCCGTCTCAGAAGCCGGATACGCCGCGTCCGGGCACCACTGGACCGCATGGGGCTCACCATGTCCAGCTTCTCCAGAAGCTCCTTCAGCTGGGCCTCCAAGGAGAGGTGAGCCCGGTTCTCTGGGAGGAGGATGTTATCCACTGCATTGAAAGAGATTATAACAGTGAAGGGAAGGAGTAAGGCTTCTTGAAGAAGCATTTGGGACCACTGCCATTCCTCATTCTCTGATACTACTCATGAAGCAATTGCTTTAGTTTGGGGATTCAGCAGTGGTTAACCTTGGAGCTCAGACTTCCTTCATTTGGGTAAAGGGCAGCTGATATAACTTGCTCTGCCCTCCAGTTCTCATTACTGTCCCAGGGGCAACAGTGAAAGGACACATGTTTGCACCCATGACAGCTCACAGTGCAGCTCCTTGGAAGAAACCTATTTCATTGCCAGATTAAACAACAAAATCAGACCACAAACAGAACTGCTCAACACACAACATGTGTGCCATGCCGCTGGCTCAGCTGAAGGGCTGACATCTGCAAGAGTGAGGCAGACAGCTGACAGATGTGCTCTCATATGCACAAGTTTCCCAACAGACTTTCCACCTGCATCTAAAAGGCTGCAACATTTATGAACTTGATGGCAGACTGCAAGCTCTGCTTGCTGGATGCCAGCAACATTCTATGCAAAGTTTAGACAAGTTATTCAACCAATGCTTTGGAGCTGCATCTCCAGATGGCAGTGGAAATGGATGTGGTCATGTTGTGAATGGGAAGTCTCAGCTAGAAAGACTGCTTGTGTCCCAGGACATTAACCCTACATCAAGCTCCTCCCAGCCCTCTGTGCTCCATCAAACCCAGTTGCTTTGCACCTTGCCAATTTATAATGAAATGCACAGGCCTTCCTCAGAACAAAGAAATCCTAGATGGACTTTTGCTCTGTTCTTTAAAATACCAAGTTTGTACTACAGCCATGGCACAAATCAAACAACATGGGCAGTTACAAAGCTCTTCTGAGACGGACACAGAACCATAGAATAGTTTGGGTTGGAAAGGACCTTAAGATCATTTAGCTCCAACCCCCTCCCATGGGCAGGGACACCTTTCACCTGTGTCCAACCTGGCCTTGAGCACTGCCAGGGATGGGGCAGCCACAGCTTCTCTGGGCACCCTGTGCTAGCACCTCAGCACCCTCACAGGGAAGAACTCCCAAAGCTGCATATAGCTCTGAGTGCCCAGCACATCTGAAATCCTGCACTTTGAGGCTCTAAAGGAGTAAGATATATACTTAGGTAACCAGATGGATAGGAAAATCCTTGTACGCTCAATGATGGCTCTGATTTCCAGCAGGCTGAGTGACATGCTCAGAACAAAGAACACAGTTATGATCTACCTGAAAAAAACCAAAGGCTAAAACTCACCATCCTCCCAAGAAAAGCGGTAAAAGTCCTCAGTTTTGGGTGACTCAGGCAGGTGAATCCCCACATCACTGTCAAAGCCGATGCTTTCAGCCTGCCGCCGTGCATGGCGCAATATCGCTCCTCCGAGGTCTCGGAGCCGGACAGCTGCTCGGTGGAAAATCGTGTCTTTAGCATTATACCTCATGCAGTTGGTAACTATAAGGTTAAAGTCTTCCTCAAACTCATCCAATGTTCGGTACAGGTGAGACTCCAGCTTCCGCCTCATGGTGGAAAAATCCATTGGGTTGGAAATGAATTCCAGGTAATCTGGAACCTAAACATATAAAACCTGTACAATTACAAAAACCATTTACTAGCCAACTAGAGCGCATCCATCATAAGCACTCAGTGCCCTTTCCACTAGCAAAGGGCAGCACCAGGGGTTCATTTCTGCATCACTCAGTTAAGGCAGACACATCCTGGCTCTGCAAAACATTACTGAGACGTGCTGAAGTTTCCAGAAAGCAACACACTATTTCTGGCCCAGAAGGGTACCCCCACTGTGAGACCACTTTGGGATACCCTTTAGTCCAACTGCAGCTTGGGATAACATGGCTTCCAGTGCTTCTACCCAGAACTACCTCATCTAAAACCCATGAGACACCTCTAAGAAAGAGACTTGCCTCGTCCAGGTTAACAGGCTCTGCAAAGATCTGGGCAGCATCCTTCTCCTGCAGCAGGTCCAGTGTTGTACGCAGAAGTACGTTGAAAGGGGTGAGCTGCAGCTCCATGGCAGCCTGCTGAACCTTCACCTGGGGATGGGAAAAGAGTGATGAGCACAACTACAGACGACAGGATACATCAGTGGTGTCTCCCTTTGATTTCTCCTGAGTCACCACCGCAGCTCTACTCAGTGGTGGCAACCCCAGATCATCACAACCAGCCTGGGACACTCACTGCTGAAGAAATTCTGGCAAGCACCTTGTCCTCTTCATGTGCAGGATGCACATCAGCAGATCTGCAGAGTCAAACTGCAGAGTTCAATCTTTTTGTATGGGGAATTGGGGCTTATCCAATCTCATCAGGCCAAAACAAGAGGAAAGGCTGGAAAATTAGAAGATAACACAACTAAAAATGAAAACAGGAAGAAGCTTTTCATGCCTGGTAAAATACACTATAGAACTCCCTGCCTCAAGATGATATTATGCCTATTAGCAACACTATACAAAAGTTAGAAGTATGTAGGTGTTTACATGAACAACATCCATAATTAGACTAAAGAGCACAAACAAAGCTCAGGATTTAAGCTCTCACACTTCAAGGCAGAAGCCAAACAACAACAGTGGTTAATACAGTTTCTTCCATTCCCTTACAAAGTCTGATTTAAAGTAAACAAGTTGCAGCACCAGTCTGATCTCTTACAATGAAACTCTGTTCAAAGGAGACTGGAACAGAACAGATTTAGCTCTCCTTTAAAGTTTTAATTTCTTTGATCTTCTAATTCCTCATTATGTCATTAAATCAACCCCTTCAGTAACAAAGGAAAGCAAATCTGTTTACAAAAAGCTGTATCTGATGTGCTAAACAAGACAGCATAAATAAGAGAATGAATGAAGATGGGATATAAAGACCACACTGTTCCCCCAAAACAAGGAAAGAAGTCAAACAAAGACTTGGGACTCTGGAGCATCCTTCTCCACTCACCTAAAAGCCGGGCTGGGATAGAGGTCCAACTAGATACACACTTTTCTGTGACATCCTTTTATAAAGGACACCAAAGTTTCAACACGCTTTAATGGATTTAGCCAACTGTCATTAGGATTTATCAAGATACTGAAAACAAACAAAACCCAAGAGTGACTTTTCTTTTGATCTTCCTATCCAAAATTGCATCAAAAAAGACCTCAGAAAAGGGGTCCATTAAAAAGGCTGTGGGCAGTTTATGGGCATGAAAAAACAGCTCGCAAAGAAGCTGTGATCACAGAGGATGCTCTGCCTGGTTCGCTGCAGACAGCCTGAGAGCACCCAGGCAGTGCCTGAGGCCATGCACACAGGCTCACAGTGCACAGGGTGAGTCTCTAATGAAGCTGTCCTCGAGGATGCTGGTGCCAGAGAGCACAGTTGTGGCTGCACAGACCAATCAGGCATGGTGAGCAAAGCTGGCAAGCTTGGGAAGCAACCTTAACAGATGCAGCTTTGGAGAACAGCACACAGATCAAGGAAGAATTTAGTAAATGGCATCCATCATAAAACTTCTTTCTTGTAAAAAAGTGGAACTAGAGAGCAAACCACGTGAATTTTTAGCTTTAGAAATCAGGAGCAGAGATTTAGCTCTTTCTCTGGAGTAGGTGTATCAACCTCCTGCAATAATCATTAAAGACGATCTAACTTCTGCTCTGCAAAGCACCTACTCCATGGCCAGAAACAGAAGTGGTGCTGTAGGTCGAGAATCAAATCCACTATCAGTTATACAAATCCACTTTCCCAGCTTGCTGCAGCCAAGTGCTGCTTCCGAGGGCAGAGGTTGAGCAGTGCAAGGTCCGGACTGACACAGGGAGAGATGCAAACCATCAGACTCTGTGAGAAGAGGCAAAGGCTCAAGAACTGCCCTGTTCCCCCTCTGCCTCCTGCAGCATGGGGAGCTTGCATGGGAGCGAAGGTAAGTGCAGCACTCTGACAGCCAAGACTCCCTACCTGCTCCCGTTTGAGTTTTTCCCTCTTACGGATGAGCTCGATGAGCAGCCGTGCCCGCTCCAAGTCATGCCGCAGTTTCTGCCAGTACTTCAGCTCCTCCTTCACTGCACTGGTCTTCTCATCCTGCTCCTTCTGCAAGACATAGCAGCAGGGTTAAAAAATAAGACCCCTGTGAACTGCTCTCATAGCCTTCCTCCTGACTATAAATGATGCCCCATTAGCTAACACAACATCAGCCTTTCTGGCTATTATGTTATCTGTGAAGTTAGGCCTAAATCACCCTGTAGCTACACTCTGGGACCATGCTTCAGTACAAACTAGGGTATAAATACCCAAGTTCATTATGGAGACTGGAAATTCTTCTCTTGGCTGCTGTGCATGGAAGAGGCAGCCCAAAGCTTTTACAGTTGAAAGGCAAAGTGAGCAGAGAAAGAGCTTATGTTATCCTCCTTGTAACCAATCAGAAATAATCAGGGAGAGATTCACCAAAGCACAAAGGAACAGCCAATGCTGGGAGACGAGCTCACACCTTCCACCACACAGTTCAGTGGCAATCATCCACCCTTTCCTAAACCTGTAGCTTTGTAAATGGGTTTGAGGCTGTACCTGAAGTGCACGCACTTTCACAGGACCACCAGGAGAGGACAATTGTTTCCCCATGGTCTTGATGGGGTCTATTTATAGGACATTTGGTTTTAAGAACTTACAGTAAATTGCCAAATACACCAAGGAAACGTTGCACTTCCCCAAGCTGCAGACTGATGAGGTTTTCTTATTATTCATCCAGAGCAGTCTTCATGCAAACCAAAGGCCTATAAATTCCTCCAACTACAGTAAAAAAGTACACATACAATGTGCACAACATCCACAGCGCCTACTGATAGGCTATGTTAGAGGGTAGAGTCCAATTGCTTCATGACCTTGTAACCATGGAGCTGGAACAAAATCAACTGCAACTACAAGATGTGTGGTTTAGAATGTTGTAATACTAGTTCCCTCTTCAAGGACGCCTGCAGTAAGCAAATCAGTACTCGTGCAGGATAAAGGAGAACATTATGGAACTAGTGCAGCTTGGCAAGGAAATGAGAAAAAGCCTTGAGGGAGGTGAAGGGTAATTCTGGCAGTGGGAGACCGCGACCTCGACTCAATAGCCCCCTACTCAGGTTATACCCCAGGCTCAATTTAGAACAACAGAACTAGCTTGTGAGCATGGGCAGTAATTAGCACACGATGCGTGTTTGTTATAACCGATTCAAATAAGAATGTAGAATGGAATGTATGGGTATGTAACAATCTTATGGATAAATATCTGTGAAGTTTGATCCTAGGCATGCATGTAGGGAGGAGAGATCCCCCATGCATCCAGCACTGTAATAAAAGAATGCCTCCCTTTTAACACTACATTGGTGTTACGTTTTTCTTGACTGAGGTTTGTCAGTAACAACTTCACCATTAACTTGAGCCAAACTCAGTGCTGTTCAACAGCATCGAGATCGAGTGACCCTGGATACCAGCTCACAGGAGGAAGCAAAGGAGTCCAGAGCTGATGGATATGACTAAACTTCCACATGAATGTGCATGGGAGGATTGGAAACTGAAGCTGCAGGAAGAATGACCCAAACTGGAGCTTGGCCAGGACTCTGGAGCTGACATCGTTTTTCTTGAGGAGGGGATTTCTAATCACACGTGAGGAATGTGGTTTTATGATTCATCTAAGAGATGATTCCACCAAGGGCCCATCACACCCCTGCACAGTCCTGGGTCTCCTGACTCAGGGGAAAAACTCTTATCTGCTGGCTCCTCAACACCAATCCTAGTGGCATGTGAAATACTAGTGGCTCTTTAGGCATGAGCATACCAAGAGGAGACCAAAAGAGACTTAAATCAGTTTACCCTCTGATCCTTTCACCCTCATTCTCCTTCCCAGCCATGCCTCAAGTGCATTCACCCCTGAAAGCAAGCCCTCCATCCTCCCATGTGGGTCCAGCTGGGCACCAGTACCTGCTCCGCGTTCCTCTGGGATTGGAGGTGTGAGTGCAGGCGCCGGATCAGGGGCACCCCATTCCTCGCCTGGCGCTTCAGCAGCCAGTAGTTGTGGAGCCTCTGCATGAACTGGTTCTTCCTCTGGAGGGAGAGGCCACTGCAGATCTTGTTGAGCCTGAAGGAAGCAAAGAGGTGTCGTGGAGCCAACCTCAGGGCCACCATGACTCCACAGACCCTGGTGATGCCATCACAACTCCTAATGAAGCTCTGCGTGTCAATGCACACTCTGAACTACAAGTGCAACTGGTACAATGTGGAACCTCCCCACCATGAAGATATATGTGCCAGCTTTTCACAGTACAACCTATGTTAGTAGCAGCTCAGCTGGAGGTTCTCACCAAGCACTCACTACAGCATAGTCAAAGTATGTGACCACAAAGTCAGCTCCAAGCCCTCATTTCAAAACTACTTTCAGCATCGAGAACTTTCCTGGGGGACTTTTAAGTCTGATGTTATTAAGCTGGAGTCAGAGAAACTAACTTGAGAAGAGTCCAAGAATCACATATCACCTATTTTAGCCTTCCTGAACCATTTATTAGATTATATGTGTGCCTCATTAGCAGTTCTCTGAAGCTTACCTATCTGTTAAAATACTGGCAACTCATCACCACACTTCGTAATGCACCAAACTAACAGCACTACTTAGATTTTTGTGAGAGAAGTGGGAGGTAAAACCCCACACACAGCCAAATTCAAAGCTGCTTACAACACTGACAGGTTTAACTTGCTCTGTAACAAAAGGAGAAATTAAGAAACTATGAAACAAGGAGATTAAAAACTATTTAGTAGCAGGATGACCTCTATCTGCCTGCCAAACTGCAATGCCTGAAGGGTTTTAGGAACATCCTCACAGCCACCTGTGTGAACCCACATGCTAAAGAGCTGTTTTCAGTTAGGGACCTCCACAGATTCTGTGATTACACAGCAGTTTGCGATGGTAAAGCAGGGAAAACACAGCGTGCTCTCAGCACTCATGTGGAGCAAGGCTGGTCAGGAAGGGCTCTGCAGAGCACGCTCTGAAGACAGCCACTGCTGACTCTCGACTGCAGGTTCAGTGTTTGCAAGGCCAACAAGAGGGATCAAGTCCTCAGAACAGCCCCTGTCCACCTCCTTCCCTACACCTGTGACACTCACCTGTAAGAGGGAATTTGTGTGACTGCCACCATGGGCAAAGACGAATGCCCATTGGTCACATCACCAAGCTCCTTCTTGATCTTCTGCTTCAATCTCAACTGGCTCTTCTTCAGAGACCCTTTGGGAGGGCCAGAATTGGCTTCTTCCTCTGCCTCCTCCTTCACAGAGGCCTCCTGCCCCTCAGCACCAGCAGCTGAAGACCCTTTTTTCACTGTCCCAGGTGGGGAATGACTCTCACAATAGGCGGTCTTGCGCACAGTGAACGTCGTGCCATTGATGCTGGTCTCCCTCATGGGTTCAATCTTCATGAAGAGACCAGCCCGCTGGGCGCAGGTGACGTGGAAGGCAGTGTAACAGTTCACCTTGTGGCACTGGATAGCAGCTCCCATGCCCTTCTGCTTGCAGATATAGCATGTGAGCTTCCACCGAGCTGGGGGTATGTTATTTATCCCTTCAATGGGCTCCAGGAACACAGTGTTTGCAAAGCAGACCTCTGGGATCCAGATGGCACAAACCACGTGGGCCCAGCGGCCGTCGCTAGTCTGCTTGAAGGCTCCACCTTTGTTTGGGCAAAGGACACAATCCACGGGGCGAGAAGGGGACTGTAAGCAGCAGCGGCAAAGCCACTGCCCCTCAGGGATGTAGGGCACGCCGTAACACTCCTGGTGCACAGCCAGGTTGCAGATATCACAGAACAGGATGACGTTGCTGTTGTGACATTCATCGTCCATGCAGACACAGCAGAAGGCATCCTCATCAATGAGGGACTGCTGAGCCCCGTTGTTCCGGCTCTCCAGATATGACTCCTTTTCCAGCCGATCCACCAGCAGCTCAAAAGTGTCAGCAGAAACTGTGCCATAACCATCATCCCTTCTCTTCTCATTGACCAGCTCCAGCCATGCCAGATCCTCCTCATCCATGTCATACTCCACCTCTACATAGAGGTCCTCAGGAGGCTTCTCAATGTACCGGTAGTAGGCAGCAGGGAGAGGAGGAGCCTCTGGCTGGCTGAAGGAGTCCACCACACGGAAATTGGGCTGGGGTAAGTGTAAAGATGTCCCTGATGCACGTTTGGAGCAGGACTCCTTCTTCTTGCCTTTGGAAGAGGTTTTCTTGTATTTGGAAGGGAAAAGGGGCTGCTCACTGTTTTCTTTGTTGCTGTTGCACTCTGTGATGTCCTGGGCAGTCAGCTCATCCTCTGTGATGATCTTTAAGGGATCATAGATGCTAATACGATGAAGCCGCCCATCAATGTCCACCTCCACAATCCGCTGGGCCTGAGCATAGGTCAGGGTCTCTCGAGTGGGTGAGCACTTGAGGCTGTAGGGTGACGGTGAACGCCTCCCCTCCACGCTCTGCCGGGACCTCCTACGAGGCTTTCTCATCCCTGCAGTCCAGAGACCCTGTAATAACACAGGGCAGGGGACAGAGTAAGCCAACGAGACAAGCAAAGAGCAGTACAGATCCAAAAACTCACTCAGCATTGCAACAGAATAACATTTCTACTAGAGACTCAAGCAATTTCAACCTTGTTGAGTCTTTACAACCTCTTAGATACAAGCAGACAATGGAAATATCAACCATTTCTTGAAATATCTGTGAGAGCATCCTCCCACCTTCCCTATTTGCATGTCAAGACATGTATATACCCCCATACCACCAGATGAGAAGAGTTCAAACTGATTTTACAGCCGCATTCAAACACTGCTGTGCATTCAGCTCAGCAAAATATTCAGACCCCCCGAAACATAAATAGTACTTCTCAGAGAATCATAGAATAGTCAGGGCTGGAAAGGACCTCACGATCATCCAGTTCCAAGCACCCTCCATCACCTCACACCATGTCACACAAGACTGTCCAACCCGGCCTTGAAAACTGCCAGCAATGGAGCATTCACAGCTTCCCTGGGCAACCCATTGCAGTGCCTCAGCACCCTCACAGTAAAGAACTTCCTCCTTATATCCAATCTAAACTTCCCTTGTTCAAGTCTGAACCCATCACCCCATGTCCTATCACTGCAGTCCCTGATGATGAGCCCTTCTCCAGCATCCCTGTAGCCCCCTTCAGATGTTGGAAGCTGCTCTGAGGTCTCCACGCAGCCTTTTCTTTTCCAGGCTGAACAGCCCCAACTTTCTCATCCTATCTTCATAGGGGAGGTGCTCCAGTCCTCTGATCATCCTTGTGGCCCTCCTCTGCACTTGTTCCAACAGTTCCATGTCCTTTTTATGTTGAGGACACCAGAACTGCACACAATACTCCAAGTGAGGTCTCACAGAGCAGAGCAGAGGGGCAGCATCACCTCCCTTGACCTGCCGGTCACGCTCCTTTTGATGCAGCCCAGGATACGGTTGGTTTCTGGGCTGCGAGTGCACACTGCCAGCTCAAGTTCAGTTTCTCATCAACCAACACCCCCAAGTCCTTCTCCACAGGGCTGCTCTGAATCTCTTCTCTGCCCAACCTGTGCTTGCACCTTCATATACTAAATTCACACAAGCCAAGGAGTTTGTCTCTCTTCTCTTGCCTGTGGCTTTTCTTTTACAGCCTAATGTGCTAGGTGTTTTCCAGATGGAAAGGAAAGCACTGTTCCTGTCCTATGAAAGCAGTTCCTATTTTCTTTTGGTCATGGAGCTCCATATGAGAAAACTAGCAGTGCTCCCTTAGACTGGGATGGAGCTCCTCCAAGTTGCCCACCACTTCTTCCTTCCCACACTATGGACGCAAAAAGTAGTGCAAAATCATCCTCCAGCTTTCCTCCCCCTTCTCTCACAGATGTAGCTGTTGCTCACACCCCTCTCCAGACACTCAGTACCTTCAGTCCACACACTGAAGAATCATGTCCTTCCCAACAAGCAAAATGGGTCACAAAATCCCAAACACAACCAGAGAATGAACTGAGCAACGCAGCAGGTCCTAGATGAGAACCCTTCTGCTCTTCAGTGGGATCCCTGAGGAAGCAAAGAGGGAATGAGCATGGGAACAAGCAGCAAAGTTATAGATGGACTTACTAGCTCTGCGACAGCATTAGCCCCTTTGGAGCTACAATCCATGTTCAGGCAGTTGAGCCGGTTCTGCACACAGGATCCATGGGGGTCTGAGCAGGAAAGCAGCTGGACAGCCTCGAGCACACCAGAACTGTGCAAGGGTATTTGCTCAGAGCCTTAACGCAAAGCCCAAGCCAGCTCTGCCCCTACAGACTGCTAATCAGCAACCCAGATAATTATTTGAGAGACGGCCCTTGACATTAAGGAGGTGCCCATCACAGGGAGCAGAGCAGAAGCCTGGAGCCTGGATGAGATGATCTGGGGGAGGATGGGGACAGGCAGCAGAGGCCTGGTGATCTGAGGGTCAAGGAGGGAGGCAGCAAAGAGGGAAAACAGAGGAAGCCAAGTAAGTAATGCAAGTGAGAAGGGCAGTGTCAGGGATGGGAACATGACTTCTGGGAAGAAACGGGTTGAGGCTGAAACAAATGAGAGAGGAGACAAAGTAAAGCAAACGATAAGTCAGCCCAGAGCTTATCTGCTGCTACACAGAGGCCTGAACCAGAACATTATCCTTATTTAAGCCAATCCACACTTTCAGCCCCTTTGTGTGGGACCTGCAGACAACACGCTCCAAATCCCACAGTTTGCTCTTGGTCACTGCATTATTCCTGCTGTGAGGACCCAGCTCCACGAAGTCTTCAATGTGTCAGTCACAGCAAGCAGTGCCTCGCAGGACCAGGACCTAAAAGAGGTCCCTTCAAGAAGCACCGCGTTTCTCTTGAAGGCACTGGCTCTGTGAACCCCAAGGTTAAGCCACGACACAACATCTAAGAAACAAGCAGGCTTTGGGAAAGGTTTCCAGATTTTCCTTTGCATTCATAGAAATAAGCCGCAGGTGTCGGTTTCAGTCCTTGCACACCCACACTGATGGAGCCTGAGGCTCAGTTTCATTTCTGATCCAAAGTACACGATGACAGTTTCCATGTACACACATAGGTACCACAAATGTCAGGACCTTTGCCTTTAAAACTCTCATCAGCCACTTGGTGGGCAGAGCACAGCTCCCCAATTGCACTTGTTCCAGCCAAGCTCCAACAGCTTCAATCAGCAGGAAAAAGGGATTTGAAAATAAGGGTATAAAGGCAACCTGATCGAATGGAAAAGCTGGAAATCCTGCTCACAAACAGCTCTTAGACCTCAGGCAGGTGTGAGCAGAGAAGATACTGGAGGCAAAGAGGTGTATGAGAAGAAAGATACTGGAGGAGAAAGTAGCATGAGCTGACCACACTCATCGTTAATACTGTGTTCAGGAAGGACAAGGTGTTCGGTGGGAGTGCTGAGGCATGAGCACGCTCCAGTGGAACGAGCATCTTAAGGAAGGGTTATTTTATATCTTGAAAGGAAAAACAAGGGTTTGGGGTTCCTGATGCTTCAGTGAAACTATCAGTGTCCTCTCCAGCAAAATTACCTGAAGTGGCATTTCCACCACTGCCATAAAGCAACCCATCTGTAAAACACACAATTACTTAGTGCTACACAGAAGCATGTAACCAGCACTGTCAGCAAGAGCTGAGCGCCCAGGATAAGGCATGCACCCAGATACTAGGACAGAGCTATCCACCTCCAAAATGCCTTGAAAGCAGCAATGAAACAACTCAGACCCACTGAGCACTGAACCCTGTGACCTCACCTGCAGCAACACAAGCTTTGAAGCAGCAATCTAGGAATGTTCTGATCCTCTCAGCGCACTTGAAAACACCTCCCAGCCACAGACAGAAGAGAATCCTTCTGCAAACAGCACCTGCGCACACTGAGACGCTGAACAGACTTGGCTTCAGTGGGGCCAAATGCTGTTTCAGCCCATGAGGGTTCTGTCCCACCACGGACAAAGGTTGATGCGGTGAACACAGCTGTCCTCTTGCTGTCACCAGTGTGCTCAAGGCTTTCCAAACACCCTCCCACCATCCATTTCCGCCGGGTACTGCGCCAGGAGCAGGCGGTGACATTCCTAGAGAACACAACTGAGCAATGGGGCTGAATGCCCAATGCCATGGGGATGGACATAAGTTCTGCCCAAGGTGTTTGCTCAGGACCTGTTCAGTTCTCCTGAGCAGCAACTTTCATGCTGGTAAGCCAGAGATGCCAGGGGGACGGCTGCAAAAGGTGACTAAAAAACCGTAAGCCTGTCATCAGGAGACTTAAAGTTAGTACAAATGGGTCAAAAGCCCCACTGGAAAAAACGGAGAGATCCATGTACTAAACAGCATGACAACACAGGCCCCTATCACACACAGCCCGGAAAACCCAGTGCAAGCAGATCCTCTAAAGGACTAAATGCTGCTGTAATTTACACCCATGCAAGTGTGTTGGCAATGCCCAAGGTCAAAGGAACCCTCCTGCACAGCAGAAGACTTCTGCCTCCTTCCCATCCCTCCTTTCCACTGCAGCCCTTTTCCAGCCTTCCCACACTGAACAACCAAGGAGCTGCTTTCCAGCACCAGGTTGCTTTGCTAACCTGCCGAGGACACAAGCCAGGAGTTCAAGGCAGCGTTGCTGGGAAGTTTCCCGGCCTTCCCAGCACAGCTTGGTGATCCCAGTGAAGAACTAAGTCCCTCCACGATGAACCTCACTGACTGCAGCAGCTGGGAACAGCGTGGGTCTCATTCCACTCTGGCGCACCACTACTATTGGCAGTGGCTACAGCTCATACAGCCCTAAACAGTTTGAGGTTCAAGGTCAGCAAAGCCCGCCACTCTTCAGGACACCAAGTCAAACACGAGGTCTGGAGATGCTCCTCTGCATCGCTGTCCTGCGCTGGCAGCCACGCAGCCCCGGGCAGCTGCATCTTGCCTTTTAAAACCCATTCCTGCCGAGTGGGGAACCGACACCCATGGAGCTACATAAGAAACGTATCAATGAATTAAAAGCGATGGATGTCAGAGGGAAGAACACCCTGCAACAGTTGCAGCCCCATTTCCACCTTCCCTTTGCCAACCAAAATGCCAGTGAAACTCCTGCTGCCCTTGCCAATGCCCCTCCATGTTCCATGCTCCCCCTGAGGCCATATTCGCCTCAAGTTCCTGCTGAGGGTTTATGCTCCCCACACCCATGCTGAAACCTATAACAAAGCATGTCAATGTTCAGCAGACACTGCCAAGAGTCATCGCCCTGGCATCCATAGAGATCTTTACAGACCCCAATACTCCTATGACCAAGCTGTGCTGACAGAAGATGCACCAGGCCACAAGAGAGAACCTCCGGCTGGAGCAGGGACAGTGAGTTAATTCTAGGGTTAGTTTCAACTTTTAATTCACATGGCCCTTCTGCTGAAAGGGTCCTCAACTGTTGTGCCATCACAACTGGATGTTTTGATCCCACCTGAAGTACAGCCTTCAGCCCTGGGGCAACAACACCCTGCTGCTGGAGCGAGTTAGTCCAGAGGAGGCCATGGAGATGCTGAGCGCTGGAGCAGCTCTGCTCTGGAGCCAGGCTGAGAGAGCTGGGCTGGGGCAGAATGGAGAAGAGAAGGATCCTGAAGG
>JASSUY010028710.1:0-13928 GCA_032466535.1 Forpus xanthops | reverse complement strand
GAAACTCCCCCCCCCCCCCGCCTCCCCCGGCCCCTGCCCATCCCCTGCCCGTCCCGCTGCCATTTATTCGCCATCAGCTGCTCCCTGATAAAGTGTAATAATAATAATAATAATAGGGGCAGGAATATTAAAACATGCAGCCCGCGGGCCGCCCCCACAGCTGCCATGAGACACGGCGCCGGAGCGGTGCCACTGCTGCTCAACATGTACCTGCCAGGTACGGGCGGACCCCCCCGGCCCCGCCGCAGCGCCGTGCACCGCACAGCACCCGGCCGTGTCGCTGCCTCGGGGCTCTTCTCTGCCCGTCTCCCTCAGCGCCCACCCTGCCTTCCCCTCTCTCTCTGTCCGTTTTCCTTTCCTGGCTTCCAGACCCACAACCATCCCTTCTTCCTTCCTTCCAGCTGCCCTCACAGCCTTCCGTGCCCGCACACCCATCTTCCCTTCCATCCTTCACCCACTCAATGTCTCTCTGTCCTTACATCCCTCCATCCACCCTTTTGTCCTTCCAACCCATCCTTCCACATATCCACCCTTTCCCTGTACTTCCATCCACTCTTCCACCCCACCCACCTGTCCCTCTGTCTCTCTTTCTGTCCCCGCTACCTGCCATTCCCTCCGTCTACCCTCTGTTCCTTCCACCAGCCCTTTCATACACGGACTTGCTCATTACCTGCCCTTTCTTCTATCCGTCTACCTCTCATCCTTCCTTCTCTCCTTCTAATCCTTCCCTCCATCTACCCATCCATCCATCCTTCCTTCTGTCTTTCCACCCGTCCATCCACCCATCTCTCCTTCCTTTCATCCACCTATCCATCTATCTCTCCTTTTCCAAGCCGTCCACTCTTCAAACACCAACACTGGTCCTTCCTTCCACCCGCTGCTCTTGCTACCTATCCTTCCACCCCACCCGCCTCCTCTCCCTGTGTCCCGCGGCTCTCTCCCTCTCTCCTATTCCCCCTGCCCCAGCCAGCGGGATTTTCTATTCCTATTTAAAAGCTTCCCCGGCTCGGTCGGAAATCGGATTTCCTTTTTCCTGAACGCGTTTCCTGGCTTCGCAGCGGCTGCGGGGCAGGAGAGGGGGAGCGGCCGGGGGCTGCGGAGAGGCTGCCCGCGGGTGGGCGCCGGGGTTCGCGGTCCCGCCTGGCTCCAGCCCCCCCACTCCACCCCCACCCGCCCCCCTTTTTCCCCCCCAGATCCAGTCGGGGAAACTTTGTTCAAAGACGGGAAGAGCCAGGCGTGGGGGTCTCTCAGCCCCGGCGTGCAGAAAGGTAAGAGCCCCGCTGCCTCTTCTGCCTGCCCGCCCGGAGCAGGCACCCCCCGGAGCACACGCATCCATTCCGCCCCGCAGCCATCGGGCTCCCTTCCCGCCCCTGTGTCCCGCTTCTCGCTGCTGCGGGCGGCTCGGGCATCCCGTCGCTTAAGCCATCACGGAGAACCCCGACGGCCAGGACCCGCCGTCCCGTTCCCGCAGCGCAGAGCAGGTGCCCAGAGCCCGCGGGGCCCCGCAGGAGGGCGGGTGCGGGGTCCCAGCCGGAGTCCCCACGGTGCTTCAGGGATATCCGATGGGGAGGGAGCTGCCAGCCAGCCCGGGAGCTGGGCGGGTTAATCCGGGCTCGGGTGACACGATCCTGCGAGAAGGGGAATGGGGTGACATGAGGGGAGATTTAGTGACATGGTTTCATGGTGGATTTGGCAGCCCTGGGGTAAAGGTTGGACTTGATGATCTTAAAGGTCTTTTCCAGCCTAGCTGATTCTATGGTAGGTGAGATACTGCCCAGGAAGGAGCAGCCGGTGAGGGGCTGGGGCTCAGGCAGGGCGCAGCTCGTCTCGGCTGGGAGAGGATAGATCCTCAGGAGTGGGAGCCATCCGTCCAGGGAAAACCATGCAGGGGCCCCGGAGATCGGCCAAGGGGTAGCAGGGATGCAACCAAGAGCCAGCTGCGAGTGCAGCAGCACTGGCCACCGGCCACTGTGGTATGTGGAACGTGTAGCTTGCCTGTCTGACAAGGAGACAGGGGCCGGGGGATGCTCTGAGAAGGAAAAGGATAGCCCTGGTTTTGGGGTGGGAAGGGGGACCCTTTTGCATCTGCACTGCGGACTCTGCCCCGGCCGTACTCTGCACGTTGCGGCAAGAAGGATCTTTTTGGATCCCTGGAGGTTTCTTTTGGGAGCTGCTGGGCGCTGCAGCATAGCATCCTGCGGCAGGCAGGATTGAGCCTCACCACCCCACCCAGATGCACCCCACACCCTCCTGCCCTCCTTGCATGGGTGGGGGATAACAGAAGCCCAGGGTGAGGACTGAGGATGTATCCTAGGAAGGAGAGGTTCCCACCTTGGTTTCAGGTTGGTGAATTTGGAAGTACAATACTTTTGAAAGACCTGGACTCATCTGCTTGGATCAGGATGTCTAAGTAGGGTTTGATGGAATGGGGATGGATGGGGAATGGCTGTTCCCTTCTTCTTCTGGAACAGGAATTGTGGGGGTACCAGATAAAATAGGTGGGTGAGGAACAAGCAGGACAAGGTGGTTCTTGGTGGGAAATGCAGCTGAGCTATGCAACTGCCTGCTGCAGCAGTCGTGGGTGCTAAAACTCTATATGGGATCCAAGCACCTTTAGACAAAAGAGCGGCAGAATAGGGGCACGGATATCACTGTGCTGCAAGGACCAGAGTTAGAGGCAGGGATGGGCAGGGGAGGCTGTTTGAGTGGAGGATAGAAGGGGGTCTAGGTAAGTGCAGAGCTGCTCTGCAGGGTGGCTGGGTCCCAGAGGTGGGACTTCTCATCACCCTAAGCTCCAGGGACCCTCATCTCTCATGTTATCTGACCAGACTCAGTGTATCCTGTCCCTGTGCTTTGCCATGAGTATGTCCACATGTGCCAAGCTCTGTGCATGCCTGGTACAGGAGCATCTCAGGCACTCAACAAGGGTGCTCCTCAGTGCAAGCTGTGGGTGCAATGGCCATGGCTCAGAAAGGACAGTTTTCCTCTGGAAATAAGGAGCAATGGTGTCTGATTCAAAGCTGTGACAGGTCCTGTCCTATTCTGATCTCTCCTTCCCCTGCACTTGCCTATGCCTATCAGGGGTGCAGATCAGAGCAGGGTTGCGCTCTGACTTCATCTTACCGTGGAGACATCTCTGTAGGGCACTGTGCCCCTTAGAGATGGGAAGGGACTGTGCCGTGACACCAGCTCAGTTTCCAGTAGTGGTGGCAGTGGGAACATTTGTTCGGGGATAGACCAGGGCACTGCCAAGATACCTCCTTCCTGGGGCTGCAGATGAAAGAACCAAGCCAAATGCTTACACCAAAGCAAATGAGCAGGTATTCATCTTCAGCATGGTGTGAATCAGAGTGGGAGGGACGTGATGACCCTGGATCCAGACCCACTGCAGCCTGCATTGACCTCTGAGCATCCTACCCCTGTCCTGAGGTGCATGAGCATCTTCTCCTCCTTTTGCCTGGGACAGGATAGGGTAGGGATGCTGCAAGGGTGACACAACCTCACTACCATCTTCTGTGTCTCTAGAGCAGGGAAAATGTGATGAGGGATGTCTGAAACCTGGGTCTGGGAGGTGGCAACATATCAGGGGGTCAAGGAGGCTGGGGCATATCTCATCCCATTATTCGTGCCTTGAGAGGGAGCTTTAACCTCTCTGGGGCCTGGCCTTGCAGGCAGCGGGCAGATCCAGCTGTGGCAGTTCCTGCTGGAGCTGCTCTCAGACCGAGCCAACCTGAACTGCATCGCCTGGGAAGGCACCAACGGGGAGTTCAAGCTGATCGACCCTGACGAGGTGGCACGGCGCTGGGGTGAGCGGAAGAGCAAACCCAACATGAATTATGACAAGCTGAGCCGGGCACTGCGCTACTACTACGACAAGAACATCATGACCAAGGTCCACGGCAAGCGCTACGCCTACAAGTTCGACTTCCATGGGCTGGCTCAGGTGTGCCAGCCGGCTGCTCCTGATCACACCCTCTACAAATTCCAGGGAAACCTGGCCCCACTGCCCTTCTCGGGCATCTCCAAACTCAACCTCATGACCTCGGGGGTAACACCAGCTGGCTTCTCCTATTGGCCTGGCTCCAGCTCATCCCTCTACCCCGGGCATGGGCTGCAGCCCTCTGCCCCATTCAGCGCCATGGCAGCCTCCCACCTCAATAACATGAACAATCACTACCATTAGAGGCTCAACTGTGCCAGGAGCATGTCCCTGGCAGCCGGGGGCTGTGGAGCTCTGCAGGGAGGGATGGGGGGTGGGATCGTGCCGTTCTCAGTTGCCCCTTTTTAGATATGGAGAGTGGTGTGGTGGGTGAGGGGTGCTTGCAGGGTAAGTGGGTTGGTATCTGGAGGAGAGAAATCATCTCAATTTAGGATGAGGAGGGATCCATCACCATGGGAGTGCACATGGATACCTAAAGCAGGGTGTGAATGGAAGGAAAAACCAAGGGCTGACCTCCTGGAAGGGATCATGCTCCCCCTGCCTTTCCTTTGCAACATGCTGCACACCCCATGCTCTGCCTCCAGCCTGTTGTCCTCCCTTCTCCCTGCAGAGAGGAGCTGGGTCCCGAGAGCAGCAGCATCCATGAGTGCATGTTCCACTAGGGCAGAGGCAGGAAAAGGGGATGCTCCTTTGCTGCTCCTTGGTCCTCCACCTTTCTCTCCAAAGCTTTCCTTTCCTCCATCTCTCCTACACCTCTTGCCAGTGGTGGCTTCCTCCAGACCTCAGGACAAGCCTTGGTCTGGAGACCAGATGTCCTTCATGGGTTAACTCCTGCCCAGGGGATGGCAGAGCCAGGGGCAGGTCTGGGGGGGGGGGCACAGCCAGCCCCTCAGGGCAAGGCAAGAGCTCAGATGCAGCACCCCAGCAGCCTGCCATTCTCCCCAGTGCCCCAAGAACCATGTCACAGAGCGGGACAGTCTCCAACACCCTGCACAGAAGCCTATGTCCCAGTGGTGACTTCCAAGTTCAATGCTCCACTTTTACTGTGTCTTCAGACCCTCATATGCAGGGCTTAGTTGGACACTTTCCAGGTGGGGACATCTCCAGGGACAAAGCTGGGTGGGAGGTGGAGCAAGAGAAGGGACAACGGGGCTGGGAGCTGTAGGCACTGAGGGGCAGCCCTGCACCTCTTCCCTGGGGTCTGAGGAGTTGTCCTCATTCTCCGGAGCAGGGCTTTAGCCCAATGGGTGCAGAAGAGCTGAGCATACAGGGCTCTGTGCTGGCTGGGGGGAGGGATTGGTCTTCAATAAATAGAAAGGTGCTGTGACCTGTGTCCTCTTTTGTCTTTAGGGATGGTGAGAGGGGAAATCACACAGCAAATCCCCTCTCATCCAAGCCAGAGCACCTTTAGGGTTGGGGTGGGGAGGATGTGCCCACCCTGCTACATCACCTTTTCTCCAGGCATGACCTCTGGTTCTTACAAACACCAAGAAACAAGGCAGAGATGAAAACCTCTGGGCAGCTTAAGATACCCCTTCAGGGAAGCCACAGGCTGGCAAGTGGATATGGAAGCTGGAGGAAGAGATGCAGTTGGCCTGGTAGGATGTCTGCCAGCCTGCCATCATCCAGGGGAACTCAGGATGCCAGAAGCCAGATCTCTGGCGACTCACAGAGCCTGTGCAACCAGCTGAAGTAATGCACTGGGCCCAGCAATGCTGATCCTGCAGCGGGTGTCCCTGCTGGACTTCACTGTGCCATGAGCAAGGAGGCCCCAAGCCATGAAGGCAGGCTCAAGTGTGACACTGATGCAGGGGAGAGCAGGAAAGCAGTACTTGCCTGGCTTCAGGAACATGTCCACAGATCCACTCCTGCTGAGGGTGGCTGGTGTGGGCTCAGGGACTGCCCTCTGCTTTCCCTGCCTTGGGACTGTGCTCCTCACCCCATTCCATCAGGGGTCCGAGGTGCCAGGGCTGGAAGTCAGGCTTATGGAAGGGATCAGACTGCTCTAGAGGGGGAGTGCTATTCAGCCTATGAAGTGGTCAGTTCCCCCAGGTCCTCTCCGTGCACCACACAGGTAAGAGCAACCCCCAGATCTGGGGGCTCTGTTCTGGCCCATCGCCATCCTCCCAGGGTTTGACCACTCTAATGGCCTGAGTGTCTACTCAGACACAGCCTCTCTGCACTAATCAGCTTAAGGGAGGGTGATCTGATGTCAGTATCTCCTCTGGGGAGGGCTCAGGCTGTGGGGTGGAGGCGTTGATGCTGCCAGCAGGCAGCCCATGTATGGGAAAGGAGCTGCAGGGGCTGGGTGGGAGCCTGGGTGGGTGGGTCCCTCCCCCCAAGGCTCCTGAGCATTCCACAGACTGATCTCCAAGGACACCAAGAAGTAAAGTGGGGGGAAAAGGAATCATTACCCCCATGCAACAAGCACTCAGTCTGGAGACACTCCAAGCTTGCCTTGCAGGTGCAAAATGGAGGAGCTGGCCACAGCTGGCTCCCGCAGAGCCAGGGCCATGCTTCTGTCAGGGGAGCCTGCTTTGGGGCTTAGGTAACTGCATGACGCAAGGCAGGACTCGGATTAAAGGATGTGGGTCACTGACAGGTCCCCTCCTGCCATCCCAGTCCTACCCCTCCTATCCTTCTGCCAGTGCCTGCACCGGGGAAGCAAAGCCGAGCCCAGTTCCCTCCTCATTCCTAGCCCCATAAATCAGGTTCCTGCTGCATCAGAGGGTGGACATGCTGGGAAAAGCGGGAAGTTACCTTTTCGGGAGAGGGAGGTCCACCGCACACCTCCAATGCAACAGGCTGCAGCTGAGGGCTTGCTTTACTCTTCTTTGAGCTCCCCTGGCATAGTCCCCCTGCTCTGTCCCCAGAGTGCCACCCCAAAAGCCAGGATCCAACCCTGCACTCCCGAGGGACACAGCCAGGAGGGAAGGTGGGGACCCCCATGCAGAACTGCATCAGCGATGCTCTCGCCTGCCTGAGGATGCAGCCGGTGTCACCATGGCAACTCGGGATGCTCTATCCTTCGATACCATTGGGAGCAGCCCCCCCTCTCACCCCCATGTTGTGCTCACCGGAGGGGAGGATTCAGAGCATCAACTCCCACCCAATGCAATCCTCCCCTCTCCCCGGAGCCCCGTCTGACCCAGCCCGCCGGCAGCGCCGCTTGCTTCAGTCACCAAAACCTCCGGCTCGGAGCAGACTGCAGCAAAATCCTGCCAATGGGCGAGCAGGGCCGGGCCCGGCGCGGCTCCCGACGGAGCAGCGTGCCCGGCCCTGACCGGGGGTGCACCAACCCCGCAACGGGGTGCACAGCTGGGTGAGGAGCATGTCCGGGGTGGCTCCAGCATGGTCCTGGTGCACCCACAGGCTCCAGACCTACCTGCAGGAGTCCTCAGGTGCCCGGCGTGTGATGGGTGAACGCAGTCTTAAACGGCCTCAGCCTGCTCTGGGAAGAGCAAGAGAGCAGAGCACCTGGTCTGGCAGCCCCTTCTGCTGCCTTGTGATTAGAGACAGAAGGGTTTTTTCCCTGCTTAAAAACAAAACATGCGTTGTTGTTTCTGGCTTTGCTTAGCCAGCAAAAGGGCAGGACTGAGCCCTGCTTCTTGTCAGGATGGTGGAGGGACCCCTCCAACTCTCCCAAAGCCTCCCAGCCCTACAGTAAGGGACCAGAGGGGGCTGGCATAGCCCCTTTCCTATTTTAGCAGAGCCATGTTACCACTTGCTTCATTTCTCACACTGTGAAGAGCCTTCGCAGTGCAGCCGGGTCACGTCTGCCCAGGGGATGCAGGCTGCCTCTCTGCCCACTCCAGCTCCCTCAGTTCCCACCTCATTCCTCCTCTCCCCATCCCCACTTCCCTAGCTCTTCGGCTCACCGCCCCCCCTCCAAGCTGCTGACTCACATCCTCTCTCCAGACACCACCTTCCCTTGGACTGCCTCCCTGCAAAGCGCTTTGTGACTTAGTGTGGCCCAGCTGCAGCCTGCAGGTGCTGGCAGTCAGGCTCCAAAACTCCCATGAAGCCCCTCCGAAGGCCCACCGTGATGCTTCCAAGAGATGCTGCTTTCTCCCTTGCCAACATGCTTGAGGCGGGGGCCATATTGTCGCTGTCAACCCCCCAGTTTCTTGATTTACCTGGGGAAAGCTTTGTGCAGGTTGTGTTTCTTCCCTGTTTGCTG
This sequence comes from Forpus xanthops, assembly GCA_032466535.1. NCBI lineage: Eukaryota > Metazoa > Chordata > Aves > Psittaciformes > Psittacidae > Forpus > Forpus xanthops. Next base: position 5,808 of record JASSUY010028710.1, on the reverse strand, counting down.
CTCTCCCCAGACACAGGGATGCTCTGGATGGAGCCCCAAACCTTGCCCCTGCTGCCACCTGCTCCCTGGTGCCCGGGCAAGGCTGCCAGAGAGACAATGTCCTGGTTCTGCGCCTGCTCAGCTGTACCCTGAGACCTTGGGTCGGACTGTGCTGAGGGCAGGGGCTGGGAAGTGGGGAGGACTGGATTAATGCACTAATGCCAGATTACATTCTAATACAGGACTTCTGATGAGGTAGCAGCACCCAGTCCAGCCCTGGGGACAGTCACTCACTGGGGCTGCTCCCCACAACTGGCCCAGGCCATAGCTTGGTGCTGCCCAGCTGACCCCAAGGAGCTCAGTCCTCAGGATGGCACAAATAGGCAGGGGACACAGCACAGGGTAACCACGCTCAGCTCTCAGCAGGCTTGAGGTAATACTGCAGCCTAGGCAGCCCTGGCCCTCTGCTATGCTGGGCTCTGTGGCAGACGGATTAACCATCACAGGGGCTTGGGTTCCCCTTCTCCACCTGCCTCAGCTTCTTGGTGCAGAGCTGTCCAATGTCCATGTTCCTCAGTGCCAAACCCAACAGTCAGGCCATGTTTTGGCTTCAGCAGGGACCAAACTCTGCTGTCCTACCTCCCTTGGCCTCTGCCATTAGGCTAACCCTGGGCACAGGCATTGCTCAAAGCCTCTTGCAGGTTCCCAACCCAGCCTGGATGCATTCCTCATCAGCTGAGCCCCTGTGGTGGCTGTCCTACCCCTCCCTGGCTACAAGTACCTCATTAGTCAGTTTAATCTAAGACCCCTAATGCTCTCTCTGCTGTTTGCTGCCACCTCCCCAGGTCACTTTGTCCACGTCTTCTCCTCTAGACACCCCACCAGTAGCTATGACCAAAGTACCATGAAGCAGGGAGGGGACCAGAAACCTGTACCCACAAATCATCCCAAATTTAGCAGAGCAGCAGCATCCTGAAGCTGAAATGGAACTGGTGTCCAAGTAGCTCCCACAGAAGCAGAAGACAGACCTCCCACTTCCATCTGCCTTGAGGAACATGTTATCCATCATTCTCACAGCCAAACGGAGGAGAAAGGCTTAGGCAGAAAGCTGAGCTGAGGCAGATTCTTCATCAACCACGTGGGCACTGGGTCTGCATCATCTCAAGCAGTTTCCTCCCCACGAAGCAGCTCCAAGTCGCTCTGGGTGATGCTCCCAACTCTTAATAGCAAGAGCAGAGCTTCACCGTTGTTTGTCCAGCAGGAGGAGGCAGGGATTGCCAGGCTGGTTGCTTCAGCCACCCACTGCTCCTCCGTGTCCCAACGCCATGGCCAGCACAACCAGTGCACGGAGCTTGCTCTGCTGACACAGCAGCAGGGCAATGGGAGTCCCACATGAGCTCTGGGCAGAAACCCCCATTTTCATGCCTCACTATGCATCCTGGGCACCCACTGCCACCCAGGGTGTCTCCAGCAGCCCCACATGGTCTTGGGGAGCAAAAGGATGCCACAGCTTCAGAAGAGATTCCCTGAGGCAGGAGAAGCTGAGCCCACTGCAGGCTGCACCATGTGGTTTTTGCCCACCTCCCTTGCTGCAGCATGGAGTGGAGCAGCTCGGGTGTCCACTGTGAGACATAGGGAGGACAGGTATTGCTGTTGGAGGAATTTTGAACTAGGGAAGAGTTGGGCTTCTTCACCAAAACCCTACAGTGATGGATCCCTGATGTGGCCCTGCTGCTCTCTCCTTACATCTGAATCCCAAATCTGATGTGAATCCTCCATCCCTGCAACCCCAGACACTGCTGGGCCATGTAGCTGGCAGCAAGGGGGGATTTTCAGTCTGTCCTGAGAGGGTCTCAGCCCCCACTGCTGCTCCCACAGGTGGCCCTTGAGCCCAGACCCCCATGGCATCATGCAGGTGTATGACAGGTTAAAGCACACAGCTTCTCAGAGGAGAAAAGGCCAAGCTCCCAAGCCTGTTTGAGGATTCTCACCTTAACTATCCCCCCCCCCCAGCTTTTGTGTGTTGCCCCCCACTTTGCCTTGTGCAGAGTAGAATGCTCCCAGGTAAGGAAGCATTAGTGCTCCCCCTGCCCTGCTCCCCTCAGCAGCTGTACAAGGTCCTCTGGGGGAGGGATAACCAGACATCTCTCCCCTCAGTGAGACTCTGTCTGAGCCGACGATGCATATTTAAATGCACGGGAGCATCTAAGCTCGTCTCTCATTCCTTGACATTTCCAGAGACTCCAAGCTGTCTTCAATTACCAGCCTGCAATTAGCTCTTTCTAAATCCCCCAATGAGGCCTAGCACTCTTAATCAATGAAACACAAGGGAGGAGGGGAAGGACATGGCCTTGCTGCAGCTGGAAGCATTTTAAAAGGCTCTGGCTTGAGGATGGAAGGTCCAAGGTTGTCTTTAAGGGGATCTGTAGGGTGGGAAACCTCCACCAGTGAGTGCTGACACGTTGTTTAGCTCTGGAGATGAGACTCCATAAAGCCCTATGACTGGGGTTCAGGGGCCACTGGACAAACACCCGTGGCTCAGGGTGGAGAGGGCCAGCATGGATGGTTGGGGTGTTAACCCTGCTGGATTGTGGCATGTTGCTTCATCTCACCATGCCTCAGTTTCTCCCTCTGCAGAATACCAATGGGGATTGCCAGACTCCCCCAGCAGCCCCATAGGAGCTCTAAGGGTCCAATTCTACCCCGGTTTAAACAGAGTAAGTCAGAGCAACAACCTTCCTTGGCACAAGGTGTGGATATGGCCAAATTTGGGGTGAGTTGTGAATATATTTTGGCCCAGGCAGCTCACCACAAGGTCACATGAATGTCAATCTGAAGACAGGGACAAGAGCCCCCATTACAGACAGTGGAAAGCAGAGCAGCACAGGTCTTGGTGGGTTTACCCAGGCACAGAAAGGCCTTGCACAGCACCCTGCCAGGTCAGCCCCTGCCACAGGGACATCTGTGTTGTCTTCCTGGCAGCACAGCTTTGCCTGAATGAGCCAGATTGGGCCTAATTAGCAGCTCTGCTGATGCACACAAAGGTAGAGAGAATCCAGCTTACCCTCCATGACCTGCAGAGCCAGCACAGCTCTTCCTGACTGAGAGGAGACAGAGCGCCTGGCTCAGAGGGGCTGGAAAGCACTGGATGTAGACCCCAACCAGGCAGCACGTGCTGTGGATCCTGCTAAGGAAGCCCTGGCAAATTCAGTAGCATGAAGCGTAGCAACCAGCTATGAGAAAGGCAAAGCCTTCCGTTTCCCCACCCCTCTCCCTGGGGGTCTGCAGAAGCATGGAGCTGGTAACTGGGCTAGCAACACAGCTCCCACAGCCTGCTGCTGCCAGGGAAAGGAGCCCAGCCCTGCAGAGCAGAGATAGGGAGGAAGGAAGAGATGGGGAGCTTTAGAAAAAAACAAAGAAATAAAAATGGAGGTGATGCGGGGTTTGGAATGCTGATTAAATACAGCAGAGCAGACAGGCATGAGGCATTTCCATTTGGAATGGAGGTGGCCAGGAGAGCTCACAGGGAGCCAGAGGGCCCTCAGGTGGACCAGGAGTAGTCTTTGGCAGAGAAGACAAGGATGAAATTCTGACCTCCAACTCACACCAGGGAGTAAAACCCCCTCTGAGAACCAGCATCCTCCCAGTTCCTCCTGGGGAGGAGAAGGGGCTTGAGTGGGATCTCGGGGTACTCCCCCAATTCCCCTTGCAGCCCACAGCCCAGCAAGTCCAGGGAACCACCACCAGGCCCATCCAGGCCACCTCTTTATTCTCCAGTGAAGCAAAGCAAGAGAAGAGGGACCCCCCACCCTCCCCACCATAGCAGGCCCCTCCCTCTGGGCTCCCTAGGCCTCCTCTGGCACAGACTCCTTTCCTCACAGCAAGGCAAAGGGGGGGGGGGGGGGCCGAAATCACCCCACCGGGATCCTGTTTCGTGGGGCGCACCGCGGAGGGCGGGGGATTACCCCTGGGGAACGTAGGTGGGCTCCCTTACCCCCCCCCCCCAGCAGCTCGAACAAAGGGGCAAGGGGGCGGCTCCCGCGGGGTGAGGGGCAGCATCACCCATGCCTGGGGAGAGCCCGTATTCCCCACGTGGGGTGTGTGGGGCGGGGGGAGGCAGCGCCCACGACACGAAAGCCCGCGGCCCCCCCGTCACGTCTTTGTCTGCTCAGGCGCGGCTGCTCCAGCACCACGGACAGCTCCGGGGCCACGGCTCTGCCCGCTGCGGGGCGAGGGGCGTCATTCACATGCATGGTCTGCCTGGGGGCCCCCAAGAGACACCCCCCACCCCCCGAACCCTCCTGCCCCGCGACCCCAGCTCCATTTCTCCCCCTTTTTTTCCCCCTAGAGAAAATTCATTTAGGAGCCTCTGCTCCTCGGCAGCTTCCCTCCCTCCTCCCCATCGCACAAGCGGGAGGGACACCCCCATATGACCATCAACACCACAACACCCCCCCGTCTTCTCCGCCATCCCGGAATCCCGGAGCTCTGACCCCAGCTGGGGTCGAAAGGGATGGGAGGAGTGGGGCCACGGCTGGATCCGGAGCAGGGAGGGTCCAAGCAGCGTCTCTATGGAGCTGGAGGCCGGGGAGGGGGGGGGGGGGGGAAGGCAAGGAGGATGGGGGACGGGAGGAAAAGGGCGGGGGGGGGGAATCTGGCAGTCCTTCGCCTCCCCCGCCTCTCGGTGCTCTGCCCCTTCCCCCGGCGCCGGAGGCCTGGTACCTCCCTAGCGATCCAGGCTGATCGTCCAGTGCTTGGACCCGTCTCCGCTCTCGCCCTCGCTCTTGAGGTCCTGGAAGAGTTGCGTGAAGTAGTGCGGGTCCGCGTTGATTCGCAGCATCTTGGCGCTGAGGCGCTGGATGATGCCCAGGCAGCGCTCCCAGAAGCGCCCCTTGTCGCCCTCCACCAGGAAGGGCTTGAGCGGGTAGGAGATTTCGTTGCCCATGTAGGAGTAGGCGAGATAGAGGCAGGTGAGAAAGGCGGCCTGCAGCTCAGCCTGGGTTCCGATGTCTTCGCCCCGCAGCGCTTCCCGGCACAGCAGGTAGACGAACACCAGGTTGGCTGGGGTGATGAAGCCCTGATCTTGCCAGCCCTGCAGCAGTAGCGAGCGGTCCACGCTGCGGAACCAGGAGATGAGCTCGCCGGGACTCAGCTCCTTCAGGCGGTAGCAGCGGCGGCACACGAAGTCCCCCAAGCAGCGCAGCAGCTCTCCGGTGGACGCCTGCACCACCACGCGGCGCGGGGACCCTGGGGCTCGGCTGCCGGCCTGAGGCGGCGGCGGCGGCTTTCCCCCGCCGGAGCCCGGGTGCAGCTCCTGCGGCGCCGAGGGCACGGTGGGCACCGGCACGGCCAGCGGGCCTTGCTTGGCGCCTTCCGCCGGCCCCACCACCGACTTGCGCAAGTTCTCGCGGTTGCGCTGCACCACCAGCGGGTCGGGTTGGCCCGGGGCCCCCGGTGGGGCCCCGCCGCCGGGCTTCGGCGTCACCTTCTTGGTGCTCTTCTTCTTCTTGGCCGAGGCAGCCACCAGCCGCTTCCAGGTGAGCGCAGAGATGAGCACGCCGGGCCTCTTCAGCCGGCTCTCGCCTTTGCCCGGCACCCTGCCCGGTGCCTTGTCGGCCAGCAGCCCCCCGCCGCCGCCGCCCTTGCCCGAAGAGGCGGCGGGGGAGAGGGAGAGCACCGTGCCCATGCTAACGCCGAGCGAGACGGGCGTGCGGGGGCCGGGGCGCCGGCACCGCCCATAGGAGGCCGGGGGCTGCGGGGAAGGCGGCCCGCACCGGGGCAGCAATGCCCGAGGATGCTCCGCCGCGCCCGCTCTGGGCTCCGCGCCCG
>JASSUY010028709.1:0-80881 GCA_032466535.1 Forpus xanthops | reverse complement strand
CCTTACCACAGCAGCCTGACGAAGAGCTCGAAGGCCCCCGGGAGAACGAAGTCGTCGCTGCCGATGGCCCAGCGCCTGCCGAACACCACCAACCCCGGCATCCCGCCGCCGCGGCACGGACACCCGCGCTACTGCCGCGGCCCACAAGGCCCGGCCCGCCCGCAGGCCACACCGCCCCCTCGGGGCGAGCGCGACGTCACGGGAGAGTGACGTCATGACGCACCACGCAGCACCTCCCGTTGCCCGGCGGACGCGCCCCACCTCAACCTCGATTGGGGCAGGGCGCGCATGCGCCCTGGGCGGACCCGCGTTTCCCGCTACCCTCTGCTTGCGCGGAGAGCGCCGAGGGCGCGGCGGAAGGCGACGGAGCGGGAGAAGGGCGGGAGCATCCGGCGGTGAGGGGCCGACCCCGGGCCCAGCTCCGACCCGTCCGCGGCCTGCACCTCCAGCACGGCGGGGCCCACGCACCACCGCCCCTGCAGGGCGAGGGCAGGGAGCTGGGCGAAACCCGCTGCCATCACCTTCAAGCTCCTTCCTCACAGTGGCGAGCACGAACATGGACAGCAGGACAGCGCTGCGGAATTAAAGGACAAAGACAACAGTGTGCAAGAAAATAACCTACCGGCGTCCTGAAGGGCTCTCACGCTGATAGGCACTTATCTCGTATAGCCCTCTGGACACAGCTCAGTTCAGGCTCTTAGTTGAGCTCAGTTTTCAAAGTTTTCAGTTTTCAAAGCTCTGTTTCCTCACAGGGACAGACCTTGGTTTCAAGCAACTCCAAACAGCAATTAGACACTGATATCTCCAAGCTACAAGGAACTGCAGCACCTTGGCACGCACACTCTACAAATAAAAACCACTATTCAAATGTGGGGTTAGGATAACTAATTACATTACTTGTTTAATGATGGTGAACAAGTTACAGAAGATAAATTATTTATTGAAAATAAAACCGTCCCCAAGTACTAAACTTCACCTGCACCAGGCTGGAGATGAAGCTATTACAAGACAGTGACCACTGATTCCTCCCATGCCGATGCCCCTCGCAGCCTTAAAGAACTCATATTTCAATAAAGCAAACGCTGACATTAAGCAGCTCATCCTTGCTACAACTTCTCATCTTGTCTCAGTCCAATAGGAAACTTTAATTCACAAATATATATATATAAAAAAAGACTCAAAAACTGTCACCATTTCATAAAGTGTTTATTGAGGATGGTAACACAGGATAAATCATGCAACAGCTCAGTAAAAAAAGGGAATCATTTAAAGGATAAAGAATGGAAACTGGTGCTGCTGATTTTGAGAAGTTTATAAAAAAAAAATATTAATTGTCCAAAAGTGACATCAAAAACCACTTGAAGCTGAACATGGAAGTTGCTTATAAAGCATTCATTAAAAAGAAAATGCAGATACTGTTTAAAATGATCACCCACAGATTACTGTAAACAGCAACTTACATGTTTCCCATTTCTATGGCTGTAACGGTGTAGCCGGGCTGCACGTCTCAGATATTTAACCTTCTGTTTCTGAACAAAGAGCACAGTCACAGACATTTGCCACTGAGCAACACAACCCCATCTCTTATCCTTCATGACCCATGCTGCCAAGAGCATTCATTATTGGGACTGCCTTCCCAAAGATCATGGCAAAACAGGAACGGGTCCATCCTTGTGGTCTCCAGAGATTTCCTTACTGCTTTCTTGCCATCAGCCTGTTTCAGGAGAGGAACAACTAGGAATGGGACTGCTCCCCTTCTGGCACCAACATTTATTTTAAATAAGGAACCCCATGTCAGCAGATGGCACAAAGACTGGGCACCAGCACATCACATCAACATTGGTGGTTTCAGATTTAGTTGACATATATTCACCTTTTGGAAAAAAAATAAATATAGTGGAATGAAAACTGAATCAAAGGGAAAGAACAAATGACTACCATCCCTCAAGGATGCACACCTGTGCAACAGAGACGAAAAAAAGAATAAACCCCCAGTCATTTCAAAGAAATCCTTGAAAATTAAAAAAAAAAAAAAAGTTTGCACTTGTTCCTGGTCATAAACAATCTCACAAAAATCTCACTTTTGGAACTATTCCAATTGAAACCATACACTGAATTTATTAATACAGTATAAGTTTCTTTATGTAAAAAATCTTTATACATAGTAATAAAAAAGATAAAGGCAAGATGCATCAAACAGAAATCTGCTGGTTGTTTTTCCTCCATTCTTACAGAGCCGCTGATGACTACCTGCACTAGAAAGAGCTGTGTTTCTGACTTTCTGTCTCAAGCATCTTCGCCTTTGCTTGTGATAAGGATTGTTCTGTCCAAGCATCCAAAAGGACAGATGCTGGTGATGCTTTTTTGGCACTTACGCTGGCAAACTGAGCTTCTTTCCCTTGAGTACTGTAAGGAAAAGTAGGAAAAAAAAAAGAGTTAGCAAACCAAAGATGTGATCTAGGAGAAGCACACAATGTTAAACCAAAACCTGTCAGACAGACTCACTTCATTACAAATTGGATAAACTGCAGACAGTCCTCCCAAGCTTACCTCTCCTTCTTCAATACATACTGGCAAAGTATTGCAATCCTGCCCTCTTGTGGCACCCTGAATTGTCACTTTTCACCCCCAGAACACATGCTAGCCTATGACCCTGGCTTCTTAGAGTTACAACTGAAGTAACACAGCCCCGTATAGTTTTGCAGTTGTATCACGGAAGCTGGAATGTGAATAAGGGCAGGATAATTAAGACATTCAGCAGAAATGACTGCTTCTAGACTTAGAAACACACAAGCCCTTTTGAGCTCTTTAAGATATTTAAAACCCCAAGCAAGGACTCTGTAAGTATGGAAATCTGCACAAAGCAGTAAATGTCCCCTGGAGAAGGATGAGGATCATGCTTATCAACGGAAGACAACAGTAATATGTATTTAGCCATACTTAAACTTGTCAATTAAGTTCATCAGACCATTTGTACATTTATATTCTATCCATATTCAGATGCAGCCCTTGGAAATGCCCCACACTAGCGGAAAGTGTACTTCTCAAGATTTCAGCAGTAATTTGCACACAGAATTACCATCCTAGTAATGTCATACGTCAGATCTCTACAAACACATTAACTGCTACATTTCACAACCTGAAACTGGAAGTTGCTGCACTACTTACCTTTTGTAACATACAAATAGAAGAAGTCACAGTAAAGAACGGTCTGAACCACACCAGCAACAACAGCTATGAGATCAAAAAATCCCTCAAAATAGTAGCGCCAAATCCAGTTGACTAAGTACAAGGCACGGTACAGACCCAAGAAGAAAAGATAATGAGTAGTGATGGTCTCTGCTTCTCCAGTTTTGCTGATCATAAAAAGTTGAGGGAGAATAGCAACTGATTCAAGATAGATGGAGAAGGTCCACAGTATCTGAAAAAAAAAAAAAAAAAAAACAAAACCAAACCACAGGTATATTCAACTGTGTCACTGGTAACAGAAGCACAGAAGATATTTGACTTGGCTTGACCCTTTGCCCTTTAACAGTGTTACAAACAGATACAGTATTTTGGCAAGCTATCCTTCCTGGTACATGAAAAACTAAGTGAAAGCTTCTTAATCAACCTTGGAATGGTATCAGCAAACTCTCTCAGCAGACAACACTTTCCAAACCAGCTGTCTAGTGAGCTGGCAAGTACACATTTACTAAGGAGGAAGCTTACAAGCATCCATCAGTTCAGAATTCATTATACTATCAAACACAGCTTCCAGAGCTCATGCTGTGAAATGCCACAGGGAAGATAATGAAGATTCCCCCCACACACCCCTGCCATGTTCTAACTTTTTTGATCTATTGGTTTAAAGAACAAGTTCACGCAGAACAAAATTTAAAATGTCTCCAAGTGATGAATTAAAATTCATTTACTTCCCAATAAAATCATTTAACTCTAATATATATAAAAATGCAGCTCAGTCCACTTAAAATAAGCATCTCAAGTTATTCTCTATTCTGTGGGGAAAATAACCTGTTTGAACCCTCCAGAGTTACATTTTTAATGAAATTTTTCTGACAGGAAAACACATAGCTGCATTTCAAATACAACACAATTCTAACAGTCCAGACTATTCCAGTTCTACAAAATTTAAGTGTAACAATTCCTTTTGTTTTCACCAGATGGCACCAGCTATCTGTAAACTGCAGCCTTGGGCGTTTCTGTACCAAACAAAAGAAGGATACTTTGGTACTAATATAACGATCAGTGCACTGGGAAAAAGACAGATTTCTGCTTAATGAAATGATCAGTGTTGGTAATAATGCTAGTCACCTGAAGTGCCTTAATGCATTAAGGTAACAGGAATAGCCTGAACCTACTTCATGTAGGCATCTTTCAAGCATTCCTCAATCAGTTAAAAAATGTGCATTTCATGTTCTAAATTCTTCAGAGAAAACTGTATAACCTCCCATCCACAATCAACTTACCTCCAGAGGAGAGAAGTCATGATTGACAAGAAATGAGAGTCCACCAACAGGAACTATCAGAAACTCCACTCTAAATGTGTCATGATTTCCATCATAGGTGGCCTTAAATTTCATGTAAATCAGATACACAGTGGCATACGAGCAAGCAATGTAGATAAGCTAAAGAGCAAGGAAAGAAAAAACAAAACAATCCAGAGGTTGTAGGTGAAACACGGTTTTGTAGGTTTGTAGAAAACACAATCAGAGAAAATACATGACTTTCTGAAAGTCAAGCTGTTATCATCAGACCAGAGCTCACATTGTCCTGGAGACAATATAGTACAGCAGACTATACAAACAGTTTAGCAGCTGCCACTATTTCATCATAAAGATTAAATACTCAAACCCATTCATCGCATTAAATATAGGTTCTTTACAAGAGAAAAGAAACAGATTAAAACCTCCTCAGGTTGTAGATGCTGCTGATCACTTAAAGCACTCTTCAGAGATATAAAATGCTACATTAAGGAGCTCATAATCCAACGACTCTTTACTATGCTAACACCCTGGCTGACTGGAGATAAAGGACCACAGAACAAGAAGTCAGATACAGGGAACCCCCTACTACAGGTGTAAACTAGTCATAATTGATATGGTCAGAGACGACACTAATAAAGCTTGAATGAACCCCAACTTTTTACTGAAGAGTTCTTCACAGGAATTATAGCATGGGTTGGGACACTTCAGTTTTCATTTTTCAAGACACTATAACAAAAGGATGGTAGAAAAAAAGAGAGCGCATCAGCAAAAATGTGCACCCAAGATGTTTTCAATATTCTCAGATATTGGAGAAATGTTTGTGTTTCAAGAATAACTAATCCACAGTTCTTCACCTAGATTGTTAACATGAAAACTTGAGCATGTGTTTAACTTGCTACAAGACAAAATCTAAAATTTTATTATACAGCATTACTTCCCTAATTCTTCAGTACATTATGCACTACTGAGTACCTAGTCTTTCCTTTTTGCAAAGTATGCTATGCTCTGAACCAAACTTGAGGAACATCAGGAAAATCCAAGAATATGGGAACCATATTAAAGAGCTGTCTGCTCTAGTGCCACAAATACACTGCACCCTCCCAGCCAACAGCTTTATTTTCTTGTACTAAGCATCAGAAATTGCAGGAATAAATAAAACCAACTTTGGGCTCACTAACATTCAGTGGGCAAGTGAACAGGGTATAATCTGATGGAAGCTACATTCCTGAAAGTGTGCTCCTGACAACTTTTGATCAGCCTCTGCCCAGACACTAGCTGCAAATCTGGCAACGCATTTGGAATACCAATTCACCTTGTGGTGGATAAAAAGAGATTTACTTAATCTCTAACATCTCAATCGAGAAATGCAATTTATTTGAACCCTTTTTCCAAGAAGTTTTTATGTTCACTAACAGAAATGGCATTTGCTCAAAACAACACAGTCCCCATATAGGTTTTAAAATTGCATGTAGTGCAGAGAAAGAGTAGGTTTACTCTGTCTTCCCCATTCTTTATCCCAATCCTATCTGTAACTGATTCTGCAATAACTATGCAGTGCATCATTTAGTCTGTTATTCGTGAAATTATGCAGTCTGCATGCAACATTACTAGCTTTTCTAACTCTTCAGTATACTCTACCTTCATAGATGTGTTATACAATGAAATGAATGAAGTGAAGAGGTCCAGATAACGGGTAGTGAAGACCAGTGCAAACAGAAGCTGGCTTTTCCCAGAAATACCTAAAGTGATAAAGGAAATAATTAATTATTCAAAAAGTGATGATGTGCTTCAAAACCCTTGATGCCCAGGATGAGAAAGGCTATATCCTTTATTTCTAAGCACATTAATTACAAAATTAGGATAAAATCCAGGCTTCCAAGCTGTAGAAATGGAACTGTTCTTACCTCTCAGTAGTGAAAATACAAGTTACTTGTACTGAAAGAGGTGCTAGCACTACACAAGATTTAGAATTTACTCACAAGGAGTATTTTTGGAGATTACACTACCTGTTCTGCATTATCACTGAGCACTATGCAGTAAGGCTGTATTAGCTTGCAATTCTCAAGAGTACTCTCACATGCCTCACTACATTTGCTAGATGCTGAATAGCTGGAAAAGTACAACAGCAACACATACTACAGCTCCAGTGATAAAAAGAAAGTATGCCAGCACCAATTACTTGATTTTAAAGAAATAAATCTATTTTTATACATAAGGCAACTGAATTCAGAAACTTAACTAACTGACCACACAGTGGGGAAAAAAATACTATCAGTCGAAACCAGATAGTACTATGCACTATTACAAAACAAAAAAAGAGTAGTGAGCTAAAGTGACAGACATCTGCATTGCATCTCCAAAGCAACTTCCAATTTTAGGCAAAGGCCCACATGTCAAAACATCTGTTTGTACTTAACTTCAGCCACTACAGCACTTAGAAGCATAAAAGCTTTGCACAATCAGTCACTAGAAGCAGCAGAAAACAGAGGTGAAGCATCGATCCATAACACTGATGTGGTGATGCCACACAGCAGGGGACGAACAACCTAGCCTGTGCCCCTATCTTGTTATTCCAATTATTCTTGGTTTCAGTCATCCAGGGTGAAAATATTTTGAACCTGTTCAGCTAAGCATGCAAATACTGTTCAAAAAACAAGAGGGGGAAATATTCTCCAAGAGAGAGTTACGATGCAAGGCTGAAAATCCCTGTCCCTTTATACAGGTATTTCTGAGATTGGCTTTTATTAATAGTGCCATAAAACAATTAGTAAAAAAGCTCCCTGCTATGGTTACTGAATTCCTTTTTCACCCCAGCTTAAGGAACGCAGAATAAGCTGCCCAGAGGAAGGGACTTTATACATAAAGTACAGGAATGGCTGAAGCAGTAACAATTAAAAAGAGGTTTTGTTTGCAATTTTCATATGTGAACTGTCTACATGGTGAGCCTAATGTACTACCTCCAGAACCACGCAACTGCCCGCAAGCAACTGAAGTACAGGAAACAGCAAATGCCTCAGAACTTATAGACTAAAATTGTCAATCAGAAGGTGTAAATATTAAATAAAACCAACAACAAAACAGCCACAAACCACTTCCCAACATAACCCAAAGACATTTCTGGAACCAGAACTACCAGCAAAGACAGCTGAAGCAGCACTCCTCACTGCATCCCAGTTGTGCTTGCTGACATTACAGCTCTTGACAGTGCCCTGCTCTCACGCCAGTAAAACCTCTCAGCAAGTAACCAACGCTGTCCTAAGGCCAAAACCTACAGGACAAAGAAATCTGCCAGACAGATTACAGTACAGCATCACACATCAGCATGTAGTTGAGTTATATGTTAAATTATATATATTATGCATAAAAATTATACAGTTAAAAATATATGTTATATACTTTAGCATGCTATTTTCTTTTAGCAAATAACTAAACAGAAAAAAAAAACCCATAAGGCACATTAATTATTGATTATGGCTATAAATTTGGATCTGTATGTACTCTCATGTAAATAAATACATACAGCATACCTAACAAATTCCTCTAAGCCACTGCCCGCCCTGCCTCCCCACCAACCCAAAAGTTGTGGATTTTATTACAGTTTTCAGTATTTTCACTGAACTTTCAAATGTGCCTGAAGCACATCCTCAAGCCAAGTTTCAACTAATTTTCAAGTTAAGAAGGCTAGACTAGGAGAGGTTCAAAGTTTAAACCAAAGACCTATGGAGAGACAGGCAAACTGGGAGAAAGTACCATCTATACCACTAGAAAAACAGGGGGAGGGAACAGGCAAACACTCTGCTTTATGAATTTATGAAACTTTAGGAATTACACTAGCATATGCACCACAGTGCTGACTTTGGCTCATAGCTGGCAACTGCATTATACAGAGACTACACTGCTGCTATTCTCATCCTTCTCCCTTTCCTTTTACTCCCACAAACATAGTCCTTGGGCTAAATAGACACGTTTTTATTTCTTCTTCTCAAGCTCTGGGCTCAAATATTGAAAAGCCAAACCTCTCAGTTCTCACACATGGAAAAAACTCACTCCTCCAACTTCTGCACCCTGCTTGGCTAAAAGCAACCGCCTGAAACTTGAATTCAAAAGCTCAGCTGGTTTCCCCAGGCAGGGAGGACAGAAGAGCTGAAATTCTACTTCCTCATCAAGTTCATCCTGCTGTTGTGAGTTAGGTTAAGAGCAACAGGCAGCAGCAGAGGCATTCAGTCAGCCTGACTCACAGGCAGTACAGTGCACACTACTTACCAACTATGAACTACATATCACACTATGTGCATATCACAACCATAAAAGTCAGAAAGAAAAGTTTTCCTAAGGAAAGTCAGTCCGTACTTTGTCACGGAAACATCACAGACTTTTTTGAACTATTTAACTAAAAAAAATTAGCTTTGTCCAATATGAAGGCTGCATCAGCCACAGAACCACAACTTCTTTGGTTCTAATAAAATACTAACATCAAGAATCCTGTAATTTCAATTAAAAAAAAAAATTAAATTTGCCAATTAGAAAGGCAAAATTTTCCTTCAAAGAGAAAAAAGATTCCAAGCCTACCTACAGCAGCATTTTTGGAGAAAATACAGACTAATAGGCAGCAACCTATTCAAGGTACTATATGAAGTCTTCAACATAGCATATGATCTGGCCTATCACAAACAAAACTATGAGACAGCTACATTACTTAGCAAAAGCGTTACATACTAACTATATATGCTACTGTTTGAGCACTCAGCACCTAATTTGACAGCCTTGCAACTTGCAGGTCACCTTTAACACTTGCTTTAATATTTGACAACTGACACTGAGAAAAGCAAATCAATTTTCAGGCAGCAATTAACACTGCAAACAATCTAATTTGACTTGGAATGGATTAGAAAATACAGTCTGAACATGATGATGTGTGAAAGCACAAGATTCTTCAAGTCTCATGAATTCCTAATTAGGACATGAAGTCAATAATTGAGTTACCTGCTACATTCTCCATGGTTCCTAGTAATTACTTCTGAGCTGTTATTTGGAGTGGCAAACATTTTTCCAAATTCTAAATTTGGAAACAGAAATAACCAGTCACGCAAAAAATTGTTTCCCTGCCAGCTTTGAAATCACAACTTGATTTGCTTTCCCCTTATTCTCTTTTTAACATATTGACTAAATTAGGGGGGAAAAATAGTTAAGTCTGTCAAATACTGAAAACACAGACTGCTTCATATTGCAGATTTTCCTGGCCTCACCTATCTTCCTTGCTTAGAGGAGCCACTTCTTAGCAAAGAAAATGGGGGCTGGCATCTTCATAAAACAGCAGGTTGCAGCAGAGGTACACAGGCTGTCTCCCTCTCATTTCCAGCTGCTTTTACAGGCCTCTGGGCTCCTCTTGGAACAAAGGCCTCAGACACACACAGATGTAACCAGAAGAGAGGAGTCGGCACCATGTGGTTTGCCAGCTCTTCATGGATCGCAGCCTGCAGTTTAGCAATCAGTCAGAAGCCTTTATCTATGCTCTTAAGCTTCCACTGCTTCCCAAGTGCACAGTTAAAGTAGCAGCTGGTTTGTCCATGTTTCCTTAGTCCCCAGTAACCATAAGGTATAGTTTATTTAATTTATAAACTGCTCCAATATCCATGCAATGTAAAGGGATCACAGAAAGCCCTCTAATAGGAGGCTTTTAGCAGCTGCTCAACATTAATTGGTAACTATTTAGGATTTATTGTCGCATAAAAATGTATTTTATGCAAATATATCTACAAAATTTTTATTGGTAGAAACCACAACTGACAAAAACCACTACAAAGAAAAGGATGGAGCCCTAAAAATAAAATCCCATTCTCCTTTGAGGCGCTCTTCTAGACAAACTTGTTAGGCCTCTTAGAAGTAACGTGGATCTGGATTTATTCCAAAAGACTGGCAGACACCGAAAACCAATCAGAGACAAACACACCCCTGTCTCTCTTTTTTTTTTTTCCAGGAAAATGAATGAATGAGATGTTTTCTACTGAAAGAGTCCATGCACATACATTTGTATTCATGGGTGCTGGCTAATTTGGCAAAGGGAGAAGTTCAGATTGCTACGTAAATGAGCTGGAGAAAGCAGTCCGAAGAAAATGATTGGTCTGAATCTACTTTCTTATTAATAACTCCCTAGTAATAGAGACCATCAATCACAGTTGACTTAAGGAAGACAACATCAGATCACTTTTAAAGCAGAAAGATGGGACTATGTCACACTGTACGATACTGAATAAATAAGCCCCTGTCAAAAGGTCACTTAATCTCATGGCCACTTAAGAATTTCTTAGCTAAAACGCTATTTGAAATTTAGCCTTTTACTACAATTTCTCATTTCCCCTCTTTAGGCAGCAAGAGATACTTAGATTTTAGATCACTGACTCTGTTGATTGTAATTTTGACTATATATCTCAAGTAAAGTGAAGGGCAAAATTCCACAGAAGAGTTGAGGAAGGCCAGGTCCACTCTTGTCAGATCCAGGCAGAAGCTCCACCAGAGCTTGAGCCTGCAAAGTTCATTAAGAATGAAGGAGCTCTCGTACTCCATAACCTCAGAAACAACAGTTCACTACCACTGCAAAGCTGGAGCTCTTCTGCAACATTAACAAGAGTTTTCACTTTGTATTTAAAGCCAAAGCTATTCATTTACTATTTTTACTTTTGCACTATCAAGTGATTAACAGACAGTGACTTGACATGAAAACATACAGCGCCTGTACTTCCTCATACCTGTAGTTCAAATCTCTTTTACTTCTCCATTCTCGGTTCTCTCAGGTTGCAGCTTATCCTAATTCGTCATGCTCTTAAGACTTTACAGATACATCTGTTTAAGTGTTAACTCGGTATTTGAATAGCATTTCACGTCAATACATGGCAAATCGATTTCAAGAATAACCACTTACTAATGGAGGAAAAGCTCATTTCTTCAAAGCCAAGCTCAGAGTCACACCCCAGTCCATCAAAAACCAGGCATTTTCAGGGTCGGTGGCCTGATCCATGTATCACACAGAGCACCGAAATGCTCGGTTTTAATTCCAACAACTCCTAGTTTGCTGACAGAAACCACCCATGCTGCAGTCAGAACTGCCTGCAATTCCCTCCAACCACCACACCGTACGTACACTAGAAACGAAAACCACATCACACGGACTCGGAGCAAGCAGGTACAGAACCCAGGAGGAAAAGCAAGCGTTCCTCACCCGAGCGGGCTGACAGAACAGCCGCGGGAGGGGAGCTTCTCCCCGGCAACCGGCCCGGAGGGCGGCCAGGACCCAGCTCCCTCCCCGCCACACCTCTGCCGCTGCTGCCACGTCAGACCAGGCCGGGATCTCGACTGGGAGCCTGCTCGTTCCAGCCTGGAGCCTCTCTCCCGCAGCTGGTGATGCGAGCCAGAAAACACCCCAGAAACCTTAAACAACCGCATGAATCCCAGTTCAACTCTCACCGCAGAGAGAGCGGAAAGCAAAAGAGGGCGCGCTAGTCAGCAGCGAACGCAAACCTGTGCACGGAGGGAACGAGAGAAGACAAGGGAAACTTCAGGA
The DNA here is from genome assembly GCA_032466535.1 of Forpus xanthops. Taxonomy (NCBI): domain Eukaryota; kingdom Metazoa; phylum Chordata; class Aves; order Psittaciformes; family Psittacidae; genus Forpus; species Forpus xanthops. The sequence continues at coordinate 68,836 of JASSUY010028709.1, read as the reverse complement.
TCTGCAAACTGCAAGTCAGCTACTCCCAACGCTGCACCAAAACCAGCCTTCGCACCGGAGCGGCGCTTAAAACTGCCGAGCAAGCAGGCAGACGGAAGGCTGTACACTGTCACGAAAGACGAGAAAATAAGCTCCGTCTCCCTTCGCTATAGCTGCCGGCGCGGGGAGGGGAGGCAGGAAGGCAGGCTGCCCGCCCCGCGGGGGATGCATTCCTTTTCCCTCCCCCCCAACCTGCCTCCCCATTCATTCGCCCGCCGCCGGGCAGTTACATAAGGAAGGAGCGACCCTCCCGGGCACATTCGAGATAGTGGTGCCCAGGGTTTAAAGTACAAATAACAGCAACCGCTAAACCTACAACGGCATCGCAGCCCCCACGCCGAAAGGGGGGATGCGGCTCTCCCTCCCTCCCCCCCAGCGGCCTACCCGCGGCTCGAAGGGGGCCGGGTTAGGAAGGAGGTCGGTCAGGATGAGGGCTGAAGCCCCTTCTGCCCTTCGCGGAGCGATCACTCCTTTTTCACCTGCCCGCAGCTAATTCTACCCTCCCGCTCTGGGAGCCGTCAGGGGGGGAAACGCTCCCCCCTCGCCCGCTTCTCGCCGTTTCACCACAGCCGCTTGCCAGACAAGTAGGACAGGCGGGACCCGGCCCCCTGCCGCCCCCCAGCCCCTCTGGAGCCGTCCCCAAAGGGCGGCAGAGGCGATCGAGGCACACACACACACACGTACAGCCCCCGCCTAGGCGAAGCGGCAGTGATGGCACCCAGCCCCCAGCGAGGCTCCCTTCAGGCACCGCGGCCCGGAGCCGCCCGGCCCGCCCCGCGGCCTGCCGCACGTACCAGCGCAGGAGCGGCTCTTCCATATCTTGAGCAGCAGGATGATGATGGCAGCCAGGTGGGACAGGTCCCCGGTGAGGCGGAAGATGTTCATGGCGGCGGCAGAGGCGGCAGCGCAGCCCGAAGCCGGGGAGCGAAGATGGCGTGCTCAGCGGGCACCGAGCGACGTGGCCCGGGGACGTGGCCAGACAGCCGCCGCGCCCGGTGCACTCTGGGAAACAGGAGGGGCGGCCCCGGCGGCGGAGAGGCGGGGTCTCTCCCCACCGCGGTGTGCCGCGGCAGGGCCCGGGGCGGGCGCGGTACCGGGACGCGGATGCTGCGGGAGCCGACGGCTTGCCGCAGACCCCGTCCTGGCGCTGCGAGACAGCGGCCCGGCTGGGCCCGGCCTGGCTCCGTGTCGGGCTCGAGTCCTCGCTGCATATCATAGAGTCAACTAGGTCGGAAAAGACGTTTAGGATCGTGAAGTCCAGCTGTTCCCCAGCACTGCCAAGTCCACTCCTATACCGTGTCATTAACGGCCTTATCTATACAGTTTGTGAACTCTTCAGCCTGGTCCAATGCCTAATCCCCCTTTTGGTGAAGGAATTGTTCCTAATATCCGGTCTAAACCTGCCCTGGTGCAGTTTTGAGGCTGTTTCTTCTTATCCCATAGCTTGTTACTTGGGAGAAGCGTAATAACGACCCCCGCCTCACTACAACCTCCTTTCAGGTAGCTGTAGAGAGCTATAAGGTCCTCCCTGAGCCTTCTCCAGATTAAACACCAGTTCCCTCAAGTCGTTCCACATCAGACGCGCTCCAGACCCTTCACCAGCTTCTCGTTTCTGGACCCACTCCAGTATTGTATCTCATCTCACGAGTTCTGCATGGAGCATGGAGTGGGCCTTGGCCTCCTTTTTTACCTCCAACTGTTTAGAAGTCCGTTTAAATGAATGAACTGGGGCTGCTTTGTTAACTGGCAGTGAGCAGAGGGCAGCCATGTGGTCGAGAGCAGCTCCTGCTCCGGCAGGGACCTGTCAGTGAAGCCGGAGAAAGGGCTGCATAACCCAGCTGAGCTGTCGGTATTTAACAGTTGTCATGTTTGGTGACAACGAGCTATTGACTTGATTCGTGGTTATCCCACGAGAGTATGCACATCTTTTCATGGGATAACATAGCCATTATTCCTTGAATCGGTAAGGCTTTGCGAGTTACAATGGTGCCTGTTAGCAGCCCTGAATCGCTATACCTGAAGCATCACTGTCATTGTCCAGCATGCAGCTCAAAGAGGTATCTGCTCTTGAGCAGCATTCCAGTAATTCCCAGAGTTCTCTTGGAAAAAAAACCACAACAACCCAACCGAAACAAACAATCAAAACAGCAACAAAGCAAGCAGCCATACAGGAACAGGATTTCCAGTGGCTGTGGAATATAGGTTAGAGGTGATCCCAGCTGAACAGTGGTGCTTTGCTTTTTTATAGCATTTCAGAAAGGGTAAGTTATTTCTTAAAAATGTCTTGGTTTACATTATTTCATGCAACGTTTCAGAAAATAGTGTAAGGAATTTACTGTTAGAGAACAATGAGTACAGAACCATGTACAGAGAATTTCTCACAGCAGAAACTTACGTATTGTTTGAAGATTTCTGAAAAGGATCCTAACTGCAATCAGTCATTTTCTTGTCTAAAATGCAGCATAAACAATGACATTTTTAATGGGCTCCCTGAAAGAAAAGAGACCTCTGCTTGAGTTTGTCTTTTCTTAATAAGTACTTACGTTGTGACAAAAGCAAACTTACTTATTTACAGAGATTAAGAATCAAAGCCTGTCCTCTTAAGTCACTGTGTTTGTAAACTGTACATGCAAGTACAGCAATACAGCTCCTTCACATAGTATCTCATAATGCCTTAAGATACTACATGCCACATTCAGAAAGTTTAATAAATTTGCACTCTAATTACTAATTACTTTAAACATATTAAATATGTAATTGCCTCTGGAATATTTGAGCAGTGTATGCAGAGGCATAAGGGGCTTCTTGAAATTGAAGAAGGATACCTTTTTTTTTTGAAGCAGTATCTTCAGAGCCTGACACTGATAGGAGTTTGTTAGCTGTGATGTGACAGATTGAGATCACTGTAAGTCAAACATTCCACGTACTGTACAAAACCTGACAACAGCCATAATGCCAGCTTTAACAAGGACAGTTTTCAGATACTGTGGATGAGTTGTTGTTTTCTTATCTTCCGCGATTTAAAGATACCACAGATGCAGCATTTCCTCAGTACCAGGTGGTAGGGATGTTTTCTTTATTGATGATCTACAACTAGTAGCTCCTTTCTCTACATATAGGTGTTAGGCATTGAAATAATAAACCACCAAAATATTTTTTCCCATCTGTTAACCCTTTAAGAATCCTACACTCAATGAAATTAATTAAATGAAATAACTCCTCCTACATACTGCTGGACAGGGCCACCTGCCACATGGTCACCATACTCAGAAAAGCTGGACTACACCAGAGTTATGTCAGACAATTGACAGCCAGATGTATATCCCGCAGTACGTACAGCAGTGCCTAGCAACCATCAGAGTAGTCACAAGCGGAGAGGAGAGCTGTAGTTCTCACAATACCCAGATAAGAAAATGATTGCCATGCTATATATTGAACAGCAGATTTATGCATACATCTGATTTTTTTTCCTATTGTCAAATATAAATGTTAGAACTAAAATAATATTGGAAAAATCAAACTTGGTTTTGACAAATGTTACTCACATTGACAAAAAGGAACAATATTTTTTTAAGAATCAAAGAAATCTTTACACAACAGTTCTCTGTAATATATTATTCCCCAAAATCTTTTTGGTATGAAGAAGGACTGTGAGACATTTTTCCCATTAATATATTCCAGTAGTTTTGAGGGAAGTATCTCATTAATCAGTTTTGTAGAATGGGTTTTTCCATCAGTGACCTTTTACAAGAGCTACATTGGCAAAAGTGTAATTGCTTTTCTACAGTACTCACCATCCAAGATGCTCACACCATCTTACAAACCAAACAGGGTTTGTAATCTCACCATAAAATTAAGTACATTAAGTGGGTGCTCCATGTTTACCCTTCCTATAGCACTCTTGTAAGAAATAGATATGTATTTGGTCAAATGTAAATGCAATGCCAAAATTATTAACATAGTTATTAATTTAATAAAATAAATAAATAATCGAGGAGTTCATCTACTTAGAAGCACTTGTGCTTGAAAGAAATTACAGCACAGATGGCACCAAAGAGTTCACTCCTGCTCCAATTAAAAGCTAAACTCTGACTCACATAATTGCAGACGGAATCACTCCCAGGTACATTGACAGAAGAAGAGAATTTTCAGCTCATATAGATTTTTGAAGTGCTTGGCATAGCTAAGTCGTGTATCCGACTTAAGCAGCTCAACTGGAAACACTGACTGTATCCTTGACTGGAAATATTCTCTTGAATCTTCATTGAAGTGCACAAAGAATTCAGAATTCAAGTCATTCAATTTCTAGAAATCAAACAACTTCTTGGTACTTTCACATCTAAATGAGGCAGAACTTTTTAATATGAAAAAACAGCTAAATCTTTACAGCAAATTTGTTCCACTGAAGCAGTTTTTTTGTCTTAGTGGGCATTTTATTTGCTGGGATTAATATTAACTTTTTTTTTCTTTTAAAATAAATGCTGCAATCTACTGTTTACATGCAGTAAACACAGTGGGAAGAGCTGGAATCATATTGTTAGCATTAGAGAAAAAGGTGCAAGGCTGTTGGCAGTAATATTAGTTCTTTGCTCATAAAATGCAAAACTAGAGCACAAAGTACTACCTGTAACATCATGTCACACTTGCCAGGGTTAGTTATAGGCACAGGCAGTTCCTAGAGCAGTGGGTTGCTAAAAAGGGAGAGGGATCAGGAGGGTGCAAAAAACGGCCATGCTCTCACTGCTGACTTTGCCAATCACAAAGCCCTGAAAATCAGCTTGCCTCCTGCTGCTGCAGGAATTACAGAGTATATGGGACTGTATATGGGACTGTGGTGGGAGCTGTTACTCCCAACAGCAGCGACAGCTAAGTTCACCTGCTCCCTAGCAGCAGCAGAAGCAGCAAGCCTCTTCCCTCTGCCTCTCCCTCTCAGCCCCACTCCTACTGCTTTCACACCTGTAGTAAAATTTCAATTTTTCTTTCAGTGCCAAGAGATAGATGTGATGTTTGCCATAAAGAGATACAAATAAATATTTGAAAGGCATTTACTAGAGCACAGCCCTAAATGAAAGAGATAAACTTTTAGGTTTATGCATTGCCTTTCTTAGTCTAGAAAATCTAAAGACTTTTGCAATGGCAAAATGGAGAACTGCACTGTGATTTCTTGGTGTTAAGTTGAACAACATCAGAAAGTATGTTCACTTGCAGAGGGTTTTTAATGTTTTCTCCATTGTTTAAGATACTGAGGTGATGCATGAGAAACATTAGACACATAAGCCATATGTTGATAAAATACAATATAATATTTATTTTTTATGATAATAGTATAGAACTTGTGGAAAGCACTGGATTGACAGTTCTAGTAGTGTGTAGACCTAGTGAACAGTTTTCCCTTATTATTCCCAGGTGAAGTGGAGGGAGCTTATGATGAACATAAGCATGTTTCCATGGTGCATTTTGTTGCATGAAAGAGTATTTGCCAATGCCCTCTGTGCTGAGTACATGCACCCATGAGGCACTGCATTTCATACAGGTGCTTATATTATAAGAACTCATCATCACTTCTTATCTGAGCAGGATTTAAACCACCAGCTCAAAGATGAAGTTATTTTATCACAGCAGCAGTAGTTTTTAGGACGGTTTCTGCTAGGTCACACAGAAGGATAGCCTCTGTCCAGGGGAAAGTATGCTCAAACTATGAGAAGAAAACCCAATGAGAGGATACAATACTGTGACCAAATAGCCAATACAAAAAGTACTGGGTACAATACACCAGCTTCCAAATAACAGTTACCTGCTACCTGTCCCCGAGATACTTCAGGCTCCTGCCTAACACGTAAGCATATCCTTTAACTCATTGTCTCATGAGACAGATAAGCCATTTTCGGTTTTGAGATTTGTCTGAAGTATTTGGAGGGATCCTGTATTTCTTGTTAATCCTAAAGATAGGGAAAGGGAATACTTCACTTCATGATAGCAGAGGAAGGTATTGCTTTTAAGAAATTAACCACTCTGTACTCAGGAATCTCAGAGCTTCTTGATTCTACTATTCATGCTGAGCTGCAACTCTCTATCACTAGCATCTCCTCTGTAAGCTCCAGGACACTGAAAATCAAAAAGCAAAGAAAATTAAGTCATTTGACATAGTTTGATTTTCAGTCTTAAAGACTAAGTAGAACGCTTTAGCATTTAGTCTGCTTAAATGGAATTTATACCTTAAGCCCAGGGCTCTCATTAAATTTTAGTCTGTCAATATGGTAAAATCCAATAAAAGTAAATGGCAACATTCTTTTAACTGGAGATTATCAAAGCAGTTGTTGTGGAGTAAAATCTTAGACTGGGACAGGCACAATACAGATTAATATCAACAATATATTCCAAATAACAATGCAGTAATAGTGTTATTACATGGAATTTTAAATAAACTTTTGTTAATGTTGGCCTTACAGTAAAGATAAAGGGCTTTCCCCTTGATTCAATTCAAAGATAGTCTAACAAAGGTACGAGACACCTTTGCAATACAGAAAAATATTCAAAATTGTCTCTGTATTTAAAGCAGGAAGAAGGCCCTACAATCCTTCACCCTGTGTTGTTCCCTGTTTCTGTTATAAAGCAACTTCTTATTGAAAATACAACTTACCTCAAGCTTAACGAATGTGAACTCAGAAAGGCAGATGTAGTATAATCACAGCATACAACCAGACGCTGAAGCCACTCAAACAAGGAGCATCTGAAAAGCAGAAAGCATTATGTCTTAGTGTCACTAGTACAGTCTTACCTACATGACCCTACATAAGAGGTGCAGCAAATTCCAACATCTGAATCCTAATTGCATTGAGCTGCTCAGAAGATGACACTGGCCAGAATACTCACTTCCAGTTTAACATACACAGCTCTGAAGAGCAGCTTTACCTAGGGGTGGTACTCACTAGAGATGGAAAAACGAACAAGCAGCTCAAGCGCTCAGGTGATCTTTACCCAGAAAACTCCTTATATTGGCATACCTACAGAGGGACAGGTCAAACATTAGAGGCCTGGACTGTTTCTGGGGAAGGTCTCCTCTGATTTCCAGCAAGGGCATCTTAGCAATTCAGTCCCCTTTACTCCTCTTTTAGCACCTCAACATTCCTCTCTCTTCTTCAACAGCTTATGTCTCGCTGGTATCACTGGAAGCAATGATATTCACTGTCTGATAGTGATAAATTCTCAATGTTGGCTTGACTGAATCCAAACTCTCACCTGTTGTAAAGCATCCACTAACATGCCAGCACAATTTGTCTGGTATAAAGTGCAATATGGAGAAGTAAAAACCACTAAACATGTTAAACCACTAAAACTAATAAGCCTTAATTCCAAATAGGATGGGAACAGCAGGAAAAACTGCTCAAGATGTCCTAAAGTGTTGATTAAGATACTAATCCATTCCATTGCTTCCTCCTTTCAGCTTTGCAAAACAAGGTTCTGCTACAGAAAAAGGTTGTGATCTGAAAGTTCAGAGATGGAGAGCCATACCTTAAATTTAGCTGAAAATATGGAAAAGAAGGATAGGGAAAAGCTCACTGTTTCAGACTGCATTTTACACAAACTAGTACTTAGCATAGTGTAATGCTACTAGCAACACATAGCTGCTAATGCCTTCTAACAATAATCCTCCATTATCTCTTGTTGTGGGTAAATCCAGCAACATACATTGTTTGTCTTGGTCAAACAAATGTTTTGAGACATGATATTTAAGGTGTGAGTTAAAAAGTTGATTAGGAAACTCAGTGTAACCCACCTTCAAAATACACGTGTGATCCTGGTGGATGCTGCAGGACTGCACACCCCACTGGTGTGTCCTTCCCCTCTCTGCAGAAGAAGGGAGCGACTGTACTCACCGCTTGGAGCTGCAGTTTGCACCTCCTGGGTAGTGCTTTCAGTGTTCTGTGTTTCTGGGGTGCTTGTCCTGGCTCCATCCAGTGCCAGCTGAAGGCTCTGGAGCTGTGATGTATTCAGATGCTCACGCTGTGACCTGGTAACCATGGCGGCATTTTCAGGGCCCAGGTTTGCTATTTGTTCTGGGGACAATGCCTAGGAGAAATAAAAGCCAGAAAAATTGGTTTAGGCTGTCAATTACATAAGGCAGGTAAGGAATCAGAAGTCAGCACTGCGTTGCATTTGGAACAAGAGGAAGTAGCTTTCAACATTGTGTTGCTATAAAAAAAAAGCTCAATAGAGCTTAAAAAAACCCTCTGCATTCATTTACTTTACTGATCATTCCTCTGTCTCTCACCCTTCTCTTTGTTGCTGGGATGTGACAGTTTGAAAAAGCTTTCTATGCCAACACTATATTGAACACTTCTTCACTATATTGCTGGAGTTTAATTTTCCAGCCATTTCTTTTCTGATCTGTTTAAACACTGATGACACTGTGTATCCTCTTGTTTTTGTCATTTATTTCCTCTTACATCTGCTCCCAGAAAATCTCACTTGAACCTATGTTTGACCTTTGATTATAGTTAGCAGTAAAGCAGCAAGATGAAAAAAATCCATACTTTATTTGAATTAATTTTCTCATTTAGATTGAAAATCTTCCAAATTTGGTCATATTAAAACTTGAGTTTAAAAGTGAAAGTTGGCAGTCACAATCTTACAGCAATTATCTGATATCACATAGCAATGAACCAGTTTGTAGAGCCTGCATGTATTGGGTATGCTGGATTGCTTTGACTCTAGTTAACATTCTGCAGTCACAAGAATTTTAGCCCTTCTACACAGCAAGCCTACTTTGCTGCAGTAATTCTGTATCCAGGTTCTACTTTAGAAGGACTAAATTCCCCTTCCAAGTAGGTCAGACAATAGAACAAACCCTTACTGCTTTTTCTTTGTCTGCCAAATGATGTGCTTTTTCAAACTGAATAAACACATGTAGATGCCTATGGGTCCAGAAATTCTGAATTGAGCCTCTTCTTAACTCAATTAATGTCCATAACGTTTCATAAATCAGAAACTGAATAATATATTCAGCCATAAAATGAAGTTACACAAAACTTGCGTAAAATGAAAATCTGCTTTGATGATTTCAAATACTGAGAACTTCTTCTAAGAAGGTGCCCTGTTATTCATTAAGCATGTTTTGTAGCATCGTTACCATTCTTAACCACATGCTGAAGGAAATTCTATAAGATGCTATAGATCTTCAGTTTTGCCTGTTTTTCAAAGGAACAGTTGCACAAAGGACAATTCAGGCTCATCTGTCAGTGGTACTGTGCAGAATAGCTAGTGTTCAAGGGTTTTTTTAAGCTTTTATGGAAACTGACACAATTAACTATCTGTTTAGCTCATCTCTTCGTAAGTACATTGCTTGCCTGATCATCTGAAAGAGACTAGCATAGGTAGAATATTAATCTTGTCACTAGGTCAAATAAAGTCTGAGGCAGAGATCTCAAGATTCAAGTTCTTATTTCAGGTCCAAGTTCACATCTGATGTAATTAGGTGGAATTCCTTTCCATCTGTATCTGCTGTACAATCTGGTTTTTAGAGCTAACCTGGCAGAATGTTGCCAAATTTTAGGATAACAGAAAAACTCCTACATAGTCAGCAGAGAGTAGCTATGATAGCATCCTCGCTGATGTTAATAAACAGAGAAGAAAACTCAGATCTGAATATAGGGTTGGAAGAAAGAGAGTCCAACCCTAGATCCTTGCTTTTTCCTTGGGATGCATTCTGAAGAATAAATAAAGCTTATCTAGCATATTTTATGGGCATCACAAATACAGATGATAAAGCTGAAAGTCAATGTTTCAGATCCTTGACTGCCTCTCACTTAACACACCGTAAAAAAATTCTTGCTGAAACCCAAAACCAAACTATAAATCAGTGCTGCAGTTTATTTATACTAGAGTAAAATGGTTACATCATCAGTAACCAAGCTCTTACTTGGAAAGTTTCAGGAGGTATAAGTCTTATTGCCACTGGCTGGAAATATGGCATCAAGTTTTTATCAAAAGCTTTTAATTCATCCTCATTCAAACCACCTAAAAAAACCAAACCATAACAGGAATAAAACTCAGTTAATGCTCTTTTTATTATTTTTAGGAAAACACAAATTTTAAGCATTCATACAAAACATCTAATAAATGGTTTACTTCACTGTGTTATGGAGAGATATACTGGTTCTTTTTTGTTTTCTTTCATTATATTCCAGCACTATAAATTATCTGACTTTAACTACTGGAATGTACTCTATGGGATGGAATATACTCTACTGAGTTACTTTTGGAAACTAGAGAGTGATCAAAATCAATAAAATCATAAGCAGCATTATTAGAGAATGCTTGTTCACAGCCTCTTCTGATACAAGACTAGGGAGTGTAAGCATGCAATGGGAGTGCTTCACTCATTAGGTACTTACAGTGCGGAATCATTGCTGCAGGCATCAGGGATGCTAAAATTTATGAGTTCAGTGTGCAGTTAAGTGATCACAGGGAAAAAAAAAATCCATGAATAAAATTGTGTGGGACCTCTGGCTCAGGAAGTCTCAGAGACTGTGAGGACACTCTGGAGAAGTATCACTCCAGGCTGACAACCCTGCTGCTCTTTCACCATTCCCCAGGCAGCCCATTCTTTCCACTGTTGGAGGCAGGATGCTTGGTCAGCTAGAGCACCACTCTGACTGAACACAGCCATTCTTGTAGCAGCATGGTCGACAAACAGTGAGTGGGTTTGAAAACCTGATTTTTTTCACCCTCCTTAATTTACCCATTCCAGCTTCCAGGACCCGAATGACTTCAAGGCTATGCTCTCCGAAGTCAGTTCGAGTGGACTGAGAGAACGCTACGGACTGTGATAGGACAACTTTTCCTAAGTGTTAACGAAATTGCTGGATGTCCATCCCTGCAGGTGATTGCTCTCTCGAAGAAATGCCTTTTCCCAGCCTAGAAAAAAGCCCTGCTCTGTGAACCTGTCTCTTTACGCTTCATAACAATGTTTCAGAACCATCACCATCTGGAGTCTGATTTTTGTTACCTGCTATAGTACCAATTTCCTGTAAAACAGAGCCATTCCAGCTGGTAGCAGCACCAAACACAGATTCTGTTATCTTCTTAAACTGCCTCAGAACAGGGGTGCTACAAATCAACAGGCCAATTCTTGCAACAGCAGAGCTGCAAAAAGCAACAAAGTTAACGTTACATACTGCAATTACATAAATATGCCTCAATATACTTAGTCTGCTGTAAGAAGTCTGTAAACTCATTTTCCATTCAAAACTTAGGTACACAAATTGCAAACAAATGTTTAACGCTTTGAGCAAAAACCTGTGTTTCTCAATGCAGTACTTAAATGGTGAGATATAAATGGCAGAGGAAACCTAAAATAGAATATATTTTAAGTATCTAGTGTAAACCTTCTGTAATAGTTATTACCTTTCTAAAAGCATTTAAAATGTAAAATAGCATCCTTTAGGCTCTGGAAATCTTGACGGAAAAAAAATACAGAATAAATGTTATCAACAGAGATACTAATAAATATTTTGTTAAGTATTAAATACATTACCTGAATTCAGCAGTCCTTATGGACATGATTTCTGTGGAGTTCAAAGCACAGAGAATAGCTCCTAATCCAACTAAATCAAAGCTTTTTAGTGTACTGATTGTCTGGCCAGAGTCTTCTAGAAAACGTTGCAAAATAGATCTTGCCTACAAAAGCAGTGAAATATCATGCATGAACAGAGTAAATATAGTTGAAGGCTTTGTTACCAAAGCTCAAAATCTTACCAGAAGCCATGGACTGTATGTAATCCTGAGGTTCCCTGATATAATTAATTGGAACTTTGCCATGTTCAAGAGCAGCATTGCCACTACCTGTATGTGGCTCTTAAATAAGGCACTGTTACACAACCACTTCCCAAGCTCAAATGATTTGAAAGCACTTTGTACCTCTGCTTGTGGTCACAAGCAGACACTTCACCAGAAGAAACAGGCATTGAGTCACCAGCAGAACTGTCCAATTCATTTAAATTGCTGTGAGCAAACAAATTACTCAAGGGGATCAACATGGAATTGTTAGTTTTTCCTAATCCTCAGGTTGTCTTGTCTTATTCAAGTGTCACATATAGGTGATGATCTGTGTTTAGGCATAGTTTTCAGATATGAATGGGATACTGGTACTAAAATGCTTCTGCAAGCCTAAGTCATTTAGGATAGTGCCCATTTTAAGCTAACCATTTAAAAGCTACGTGTCCAGCTTAAGCCTGCTGCCAAGGCATCCTCCAAAGACAGTAGAAGGAATAAGCATCTTCCAAGATTTCCTAATCTATCCACAATGCTGAGCCTCAAATGACTACTTCAAATGACTGCCTAACTTCTAGACAACTGAAGTTAGGTAGGATGAGCCCCTTAACTAGCTGTTCTTACTGACAGCAGGAAACCTCAAAAGCCGACTAATATTTTATAAACCCCCCCCCCCCCCCCGGTGCTTCTTTCTGACAGTGCTCTTCAGAACAAGAATCTATTACATGGACTTGTGGTATTTTGCCAAAGCTGCCTGCCACCATACAGCATCTGTGTAACTGAGGAGCCCTGATGGTATGGGCCCCAAAGTCAGAAATATGCTGCCAACTGCATATACAATAAAAGCTTAACTCTTTTTATGAAAGTCCCATTGACCTAACTAGTAATAATTCAAGGAAAGGAAGATGTGAGGGACATACTTGCTAATAATTTAGGTTTCTATGGCAGTCGATGCTGGGGTTGGGGGCACACTACCTCTTCCGTGGTAACTCTTAGGAAGGGTTAGTATCTCCTAGCAGTAGTATCTACTCTAGGGCTAATGTGAGACGAGCTGCTGACCTCTTTCTACTATTTAGTGGGCAAGTGCTAAAGAATACACTCATCAGTCACCTTTAATTGTGGTGGTGATGTCCTCTAGGCCATCTCACCAGGGAAGCCAGCAGCCAGGCAGACATCAGTGCTGACCTACCTGCCCACTTTCACTGGGGTCACAGCTGCAGAAAAGCAGCAGGGAGTAGTGTGGATTGCTGTATCTGTTTCTAGGACTTCACTCCCAACGGGTGTGAATCTAGAGCCTTTCACTAGGAGTACCTTCAGTAACATACTTACCTGGGTAAGAGTCCATCCTGTTTGCTGACTCAGTACAGAAATGGTGTCAATAGAATGCAAATCCAGCTCTTCAATTTCATGTTCAGTGAGTGCCAGAGCAATGCGGCCCAGGGAAACAATGTGATAACTCTTCCAGTCTGGCAGCGATCCCCAGACCTTTAGAGGAGATTCATTAATGTCTAAGAGATCATTATGTATCTTCCTGTATATACACCATTCTCAACTCCCTTGATTTATAAAGTCATAATATCAGCAATATGCTTCGTTGCACACCGAAGGCAGAGCTTGTGTATTGTGAAGGCTCTCGAGGTTCTACATTAATAACGGTTAGTTTATCTAAAAACGCTGTAAGTTGTACAGCTTGAGCTTGTTGGTAAGTTACCACAGGGACTTCTGGAAGTGTTGCTGTACAAGCAAGTACCACTAAACCCAATGAAAATGCAAGTCTGTGCTGAGATCCACACAGCTATACCACTACCATGAAAGCAGGACCTGGACAACCCAGGCTTCCATAGTAGCTGCAACTACTCTGGTAGAGTGACTTCAAATTGCCTTTGTGACCAGTTATTCTGGCTCAGTCATTGACCAGAAAAGCAAAAACCATGTAGAGAATCAGGTGATTCTCAACAAACAGCAAATTACTAAAGTTCTGATTTCTAGCTTGTGTGCACGCAATATAAAAAAAATTAATAATTTAAATGTGTTTGTACATATTGACACAGTTAAATCTGTAAAGCTCTGTAAAAACAAAGAAATAAGTAGGGGCTCTTCTAAACCGGTACCAATGTATCTAAACTGACAAGTTTTAGTGCCTTTAAACTTATCTGTGATATAGTTACCGTGATTCAAAAATGTCACAGATCAACTCTAAAAAATTTTGATTTCAGGAAAAGGTCTGTCAGAATAAGGAACAACAAAATTCCATCAAGAGCTGAATTTGCAGGTGGTAGAACTGCCAATTAAGTTTGGTTGGAAATGACAGAACACAGTGATCAGGGGTCAGCATCTCTCAGGCTGTGGCCAATTGTCTTTACAGAAAAAAAGACACTGGGTTTTAGCTGGAAGAAGTGACTTGAACAAGACAGGTATTACATAAAGCTCCCCGTAAAGGTTTCCTGTATTCCAGCAATTTTACCTTGTGTCAGTCAATACATGTCAGTTTTCTAGTACATGATTGTGCTGCTAACTCCACATAGAAAAATGAAACTAAAAACCCAGTCCTAGGCTTAGTTGCTCATTCATGCTCTCTGATTCATGGAAATATTTATTCCATTTTTAGGATAGCTACAATAGAACATTAAAAAAAAAGAAAGGCCAAAGCTAGTAAGGACTTGCTGAAGGAGAACCTCTATGGCTGCCTACTAAACAGTGTTTGCACCTTCAGATACATATGAAACTGCACAACCTGCATAAAATAAAGAGCTGGATCTCTGGAATAAGATACTCCTAACACTGAGCTGCAGACTCTCTGCTGTTCATAGCAATGTGCATATCCAACGCAGAGCAGCCTCAGAACTGCCAAGGTACTTTTCTCAACTATGACTATGGTTAAGGATTTGTTTAAAAGATGCTTTGCTGGGCCTGAGTATTCACCAGATCTTTTATGCTGGTTTTATGATGTTATAAAGAACAGAAAAAAAGGGTCTAAGCCTGGGAAATTTCAATCTTTTCCAAAGAAAATAGTAAAAAAGCATTAGCCCAATTTTAAAGCTCTTAATTCTCTAGCTTAAGAGATACATGAAACACATGCAGTTATAAATGTCGCGTATTTCTTGATCTAGGTCATAAACTACAGAATTTGAAGTACTTCATAAATAGTAGTATCTGACAGTGCTGGATGAAATCGCAGATATAATGATATAAATAACACAAGACATGAAACTGAAATACTCCTTTGTCCTCATTCACCTACACACTGCAGATCCATACATCTGTTACTATCACAGAGCTTGGAGACTTTCCTCTTCCGAGTGAGCTAAGCTTCTTACTTTCATTAGACACAATCTGATAACTAGACTTTTTGAATTAGTTTGGAACAATGAGCAGTACACAGTTCCTTTCAGGGAAAATTAATCGATTTAGGAGAAATTAAAGCTGGCTTAATCAAACCTTTAATCAAAGATGCCCTTTAGTTAATAACATAACAGCATCGTATGCACATAATTACAAAGAGCTTTCCCTGTATTGTCTGATTTCTCATGCTTGACTTTCACTGTAACAGACTGTTGCATTTTGCAAATTAATATATAGGAAGTCTGTCTTTGTCTAGCAGCAACCTGTCCTCAAACACCCATATAGACAGAGTATACGTTCATGCAGTGCATGACAGATCTGTGTATCTTTGAATAGCATATAGCTGGGAGATGAGTGTATTAAACTTGTTGGCAATTTCTCTACAGCAGGTATCTCTGTAGGTAATTATGCCACACTGCGGTA
Source organism: Forpus xanthops (assembly GCA_032466535.1). NCBI lineage: Eukaryota > Metazoa > Chordata > Aves > Psittaciformes > Psittacidae > Forpus > Forpus xanthops. Next base: position 53,260 of record JASSUY010028709.1, on the reverse strand, counting down.
AAATGGTTTAGATCCCACTATCTTGGATAAGCACTGGCTTTATTTTGTACTAGGATTGTATTTTTTTCCTCTCCCTTTTCCTACCATGTCTCCACGCTGACAGAAGGTAGATGTCTTGGGAAGAATGCATTTCACGCAGTGGGCTGTTGTCCTGCTGCAACAAGGCAGCAGAGACAGAATTGCAGGGAGTCACTATCTGCCTTTGGGAATCTGGTTAGTGCCACTTCTCTTCAAGCAGTTGCAGTACAGGAGTTTTAGAAGTGGAGTTTCATCACTAAAAACTGCATTGTTGGTCTTATCTACCCAAAAGTCACGACCAGCTCTCGTATTTTGGCTGTAGCTGGTGGTTTAAGGAGACGCTGCCCACGCCGCCCTTGTCCTCTGTTCTGCTTTCCTCCAGAGGTCACAGCCTCAGATCTCCAAGCATCTGCACTTGTCCTACTCACAATCAACTGCACTTGTAGATGCTTTCTAACCTCATTTTGTCAGAATGACTAGATGGACCCTAAAAACTACTTTTAAAATGTTGGATCATTTTGACAGAAAGGGATTGCATAGCAGCTAGGCATGCAGAGATGGAAAGCAGATGCTGGTGACAGGAAGCTGAAGATCAGCTGGGGATGGTAACCTTTTCACCTCTGGGTTTTCTGCAACCAAACCAACTCGTTTTACTGCACCCTAAGGCTTTTCCTTGCTGAAACACAAGTATGTTTGGGTTCCTCGGCAGTGCAGACAACCATAAAGCAGCAAGAGGTCACCCCCAGGGAGAAGTGCAATGCCAACAACAGGGATGGATCGAGGTCTGACTTCTCTCCCAGCCCACAGTTGGCCAAAGCAGCACTGCTCAGAGCCCAGACACCTTGCTGATGCTTTGCACCAGACACAGGGTGCTGAACTGCATCCCCCTCTGCCCTGAGTACTCTGGCACAGATCCTGTGCTGCAGTGCCAGATGAGGAGAGGCTTTAGTCCTGCACTGCTGCTGCAGTATGGGCACCATGTACAGAATGAAGCTAGGGCAGGTACCTCTCTGAGGAGCTCGAGAGGAACTGTACTGCTGCACTGTGAAAGAAAGAGGTGCCAGCAGTGCTGCAGGAATGGTGATGAGAGCCAAGACTACAGCCCTGTTCCTCTCCATGAATTTACAGCCTGGCAAATACAGAGATCTTCTTTCTGCTCTGCTTCTGTAAGTTGCACTCAGCAGTAATATCTTAGTAAAGACAGACTAAATACATGTGTGTTTTTTTCCTCCCTAAAATTTCCCACCTATGGGCTTGTCCCTGCCTGTGACAAGGAGGGAGAACAAGGTTTATTCAGCTAATAACAGTATCTCTCAGTCAGTTTGGTTTTACACCACTGTAAAATATATTTAACATTAATGTAGACAGTTTAAATGCACCAAATTTAATTCTCAGCAGACCAGTCAACAGCCTATAGTACTGCTTGCTGATTTTTCATTCATGAAAGAGAAGTGAGAAGCAAGCAACTGAAAAGAAATTAAAAGCACTTAAGCTTTTCAGCTGCCAATAGCTCAGAACTACTTGCTGTCGACTCTAAAGCAAGGACAATATTCTTCTATCATCATCATCTCATATTATTTTTCCAATAAACAATAGATATTCTTGCAGCAGTAGTGACATTGCCATAGCACAGTTATTTTAGAACTAAACAGTTCAATAGCAGCAAATCAAATTTTCCTTCACAGACAGGGCAGTTACCTGCTTGGCTTTTTCCTTCAAGGCAATAAGCTGAGAACTGTTAAAACCAGAGACAGTCCCAAGAAGTTCCACATTTTTGTCAAAAGTCCCTGCGTCCATGCATGTCAGTTCATGAACTGACCAAAAGACATTTGCTTCTGCTAATTTAATGATTTCATCTGAAGAAGGAGCTCTGGTTCCCAGGCAATCTGGAAAAAGTCAAACAGCAAGAGTTTTCTTCAAGGAGATCGAAAAAAAGAAATCAGAGCAATATATAGAGATTTAAGAGGGTGACAGTTTGTGAATTAACTGCAGCTGATGTGATATCGATAAATTAATTATCTTGCAATGAAATAATTTCTTTAAATGTTTACATTGTTAAATATTAATATCGTTAAATATTTACACTGTCCTAGATATAAAACTAGAATTTGGTTAACTTGTAAGAAATCAGTTGTATTCTTTGTCCTCCAAAGGTAATGCATGCTGGAAAAGAAAACAACAGCAGACATACTTCAGAACAGTTACAGTACAGGATGGTACAATAAAATTAAAACCTGGATGTGTGCGATAAGAACAACCAGTATCTTGCAAGTGTATTTCAAGTCTAATTCCTTAAAGGCATCAAAACCCAGGCAAGAGCTTATTCTGAGGTAAATTATTCTCTGGGAATAATTAACTAAGAATGAAATGCAAATCTTTGGGATGACCTTGGTGGAAGTCTCCATACAGCTATGTCATTGTTCACAGAAAAATGTTGCAGCTGAAAAAACTTCACACTCAAACAGCACGTATGTGATTCCAGTTCAACAGGAAAAATAACAGACATGAGAGGTCCTTTTAAAGTACCCTGACAAAGATGTATATCTTGCAAGAGTTGCCTGACATTTAAACAAGGTGAAGACAGAAGCTGGCTGTGTCAGAGAAGCATGGTGCTTGTTTGTGTCACACATGTTAAAATGTCAGGATCTAGAGTTCACTTACAACAGAACTGTATGGACAGAAAAAATCCATTTAAAAAATCTTATTTATGGTCAGGTTCTGGTGCGATGCATGATCAACTGAGACAGTTTCCATTCTGTGTTTTAACAAATCCTCATCTCTGTTGGCATAATCTACCTCTATTATTGATGGAAAGCAGAAATTAGAATCCTAATGTAGCTGCTTACTGCGGTCTCTCCTGTCACTAATTTAGGAAAACCTTATTAAGTAAGCATCTAAAGTGAATAATTCCTACATATCTTCAGATATGGTTGTTACCAGTAAAAAGCCAGATCTTTATAGATGCTGCGCCTGAGCTAAGCTCCCCCAGATAGACAAATTAAAGTGAGAGTGTACACAGTAGATTTGTACTTTGAAAGGAGGCAGAGGAGGGATTTATTTGCATCAAAGGAAGCTGCAGTAGTGGGTAGAACACCGAAAAGATTGAATCTGTTGAGCAAAATGAAAATGTTGTTCAGCTTCCACTGTACCAGCTGACATTCTGCTCTCCTTTTACACCACCCTCTTGTGAAGCTGCATTGTTTCACTTTCCCCTGCTGCAAAAGGTCAGCTTTTATCATGCAAATACTACCCATCAAGACACAATGCAGTTCCCTTCCCCAAGTCAAGTAAACCTAATATTTTGTGTTCTTACAAAAAAAAACATTGATTTTATTATTTGTAACACACCAGATACACTGGTGTGATTAGAGAGTGAAACACTAATTAGACTCCTGGCTTTGCTTCCTGTATCTGATGCTACTTCACTCTTCTTTTTGCTATATAATTGCATTTAGTTTGATGAAGAACATATACTGCATATAATATAGTATAATATCTCAGTGCTTGAAGTAAGTAACTTGAATTTTTTTCCCAGCATTGCCACTGCTTTCCAGTAGCACCTCAGACACACGATTTTCCACTTTACCTCCTATTTTCCATTTTGCCCTAAGCAATACCTTTTTTTCTTGATGCAGACATTAGAACTCTGACACTGCTAATTGTTACTGTTATTAATATTAGCTTACAATGGGACAGTGGGAAATGTAAAATAGGTTGGTACCATGAAGAGCATCAGTGGTATTCCAGAACCATTTCCATAATACCCAAATTTCTAGTGAGTTACAGCCATATCATAATAACAGATAAGAGCCAAATCAGCCATATAATTTAATTCCTTATTGAAACCACTGTGTGAGTTGTGTGGAGCTGATGTTTGGTAACAGAACTTCAGTACCATACTTGAACTGTGGAAATATTCCTTAGACTAGCATGGAAAATCCTTTTAATTTTTTATCTTCCAGATTCTCCCCTCAGCTGAGCAAGTGCACCCAAAGTGAATGACAAGTCCTCATAGCCCTGGAGCCAAGTTACTCTTTGACAAAGATCATTAGCTTCACTGGCTGGTTTATATTGATCCCTGAAATGCAGATGAGAGTGCTCTGCAACTGTGCTGTACATGAGTTAGTGCATTAGAAGTTGTCTTTGGGAGTCATGTTGTGATCTTGGCCTAATAAAGCACATGTAAGGAATTGCTTGATGCTGAACCTCTAGTCCTGTGTCCCATGTTTAAAGAAATGTGATTGGTAATTTGATGGTTTACTTGTTAAAGGAAGAGTGAATTTCATTCATACAGACAGACTAACACTCTGCTATTCCACCAGATAGATTCTGCATTTTTTAGAGCATGTTATTTGTGTAATGACTCCTCTGATCAACAGAGGTCATGCTTTTTTCAGGCTATGTAAAAATACAACTTTGTAGAACACCCTCTGTCTCTCTCTGTATACAAATGCAGCATTATCAGGAGCAAACTCATTCCCAGAGATACACAGTTATGATTATACAAGCAGATGGATTTCCATAGTGCCTCAACAGCTTGCTGAGAGCTTGGACCTGTATTCACTTAGGCAGAGAACCAATGGGGAAATTTTCAAAGACATAAATGCAAACAGTAACAAATTCCTTGAAACTGCTGGGGTCTAAATTCCCATTAGCACTTCCAAAGCCTCCTCCCTAGCAGGGCTGACATCCATTGTATAGGATGGCATAGTTTAAAAATTCTGCCTGGGTGCATTTCAAGTAAGAGAAAGAATAAAGTTATTGTAGTAACAGAATATAGTCAAAGAATGTACCTTATATGAAGAAAATGATCCAGTTGTCAATAGATAAGGTCACTAATAGATTAGTTTGGTTGCCAATTAAAATACTTTTTAGATTAAAACAAACTTTGTCCATTTGGACAGACAAAACATGGTGCCACTAATGTTAATTTAAGAACAGGCAAGTCAACATATGCCCATGTCTGACAAAAGATTAACTATGTGCAATCCTTTGGCAAAACAGTAACTAACCACCTTCATAGGTTTTTAATCCAACGATTTTCGCTTAGATTACACTGGAAAGGTAAAATAAACAAAAAAGTAAGAATAAAAAGTTCTAACTCAAATAATTCATCTTTCTCCTTTGTGCAGTCAGATAAATTCCAGAAGATGCTTAACTGTTCAATCCTGTAATGATATTAAGTGTTTCAGCAATTGGTCAATGTATCAGACAACCATGGGCAAGAGAACAAAGACTAACTGGTTTTGCTCTAAGTCTGAACCTCTAAGTTATTTGAGGCTTTGGGTTTTGTTGTGTGGCTTCTCAGAATGTATTTGATGATAAAGTAAAACAAAAAAGTCTGTTTGAACTGCACCAGCGCAGCCCAAAATGGCACCATTGTAAATCTGTAACTTTGCATAGATACCATGTGAAATACTGACCAGGTCTGGTGACAGATGATTTGATGTTGCCAGTGGTATTGGAGACAGATTCAAATACAGTTGATAGAAGCTCTTCAGCTGCAGAAATTGGTCCACCTGTCTTTGCTATTTGTAAAATGATATCTGGAAACTTCAAAAGGAAAGAAAGTGTAAGAAAGACTTTTTCCTCCTAAAAGAAATCAATTTGCAGAGAAAGATAGTACAGACCTCAGCAAAGCAGGGCTTAGTAACAGATCAGCCTCCTTCCTATATGTTCAAATGTTTAGAAAAGGAGAGTAAATTTGCTGCTACTCAAAAGGTCAACAGCATACATCTGAGGGGGGAAAAAAGGAGGAAACAAAGCAAATTCTCAATGATTCTCCCTCTTGTATGCCCTCCCAGCTTCTGGCAACACCTGAGCACTGTCTGATTGCAGTTTGTGTCCAGACCCTCCCGTAACCATGAGTTCCACCATTTCAGTTTGTGTAGTACAGAAAGTACTTTATTTTGTCTTACATTTATGAGGTAAGTATAAGAATTGAGGGTAGGGACCCAATTAAATTAAGAGAAATAACTTCAGCCTATTCATGTATTTTAGGTTTTTTTGACCTCTCTCCTCCACTGTGCTAGTCAACTTCCTTTCACTTGAAGAGTCCTGTTCTATTTGGTCAATTATAAGCATTATCTTCTGAGGAATATTTGCTGACAGTGCTCACATATTATTGCTGAAGAATTAATTCCTTATTCCAGTATAGTTTAGTCCTATATGTAAAAATTGTAAGATTAGAAGAAGAGGGCAAAGAACTACAAAGTGCAATGCTGAGGCTCAGTTATTGTTACGTACACTACACTGGCCCTAGGGCAAAGGGCCGTATGAGTAAATGCTAATTTGATCAGTATGATCTCATTAATAGGATAAGAAACATAACTTTCATGGTTGGAAGGTAGGGGAAGGGAGGAAACAACACTGCAAGTATAAAGTACTAAAAAATGCTTGAGTCTCTGCCACTATAAATGCACTGGGTTTTTGTCCTATATGACAATATATAACTATCATTGTATACATGAAAATAATGCCAACCTCATGAAGTTCAACCAAGTGCAAGATCCTACACCTAGGTCAGGACAATCCCAGGCACAGCTATAGGTTGGGCAGAGAAGAGATTCAGAGCAGCACTGCGGAGAAGGACCTGGAGGTGTTGGTTGATGAGAAACTTAATGTGAGCTGGCTTCAGTGTGCTGTTGCAGCCCAGAAAGCCAACTGTATCCTGGGTTGTATCAAAAGCAGCGTGACCAGCAGATCGAAGGAGATGATCCTGACCTCAACTCTGCTCTCGTGAGACCTCACTTGCAGTATTGTGTGCAATTCTGGTGTCCTCAACATAAAAAGGACATGGAACGGTTGGAACAAGTGCAGAGGAGGGCCACGAGGATGATCAGGGGACTAGAGCACCTCCTGTATGAAGACAGGATGAGAAAGTTGGGGCTGCTCAGCCTGGAGAAGAGAAGGCTGCGTGGAGACCTCCTAGCAACCTTCCAGTATCTGAAGGGGGCCTACAAGGATGCTGAGGAGGGACTCTTTGTTAGGGACTGTAGTTACAGGACAAGGGGGAATAGGTTCAAACTTAAACAGGGGAAATTTAGGTCAGATAAAAGGAAGATGTTCTTTAATGTGAGCCACTGGAATGGGTTGCCCAGGGAAGTTGTGAATGCGCCATCCCTGGTGGTGTTCAAGGCCGGGATGGACAGAGCCTTGGGTGACATGGTTTAGTGTGAGGTGTCCCTGCTCATGGCAGGGGGTGTTGGAACTAGATGATCTTAAGGTCTTTTCAAACCCTAACTATTCCATGATTCTATGATTATATAATTGGTTATACTACTGTTACTTTGAAGAATAAATTTTGATGGAGTCAAGAATGTGTGAAAGCAAGACACACAGTTCCTTGCCAAGAGAATCATTTACCTGGTTTAGCATTGAAGTCATGTAGACTGCATTATGACCTTATTTCTCTCTACAACTACCTGATAGTTTGTAGGAGGTTGTAGCTAAGTGGGCATCAGTCTCTTTTCCCAAGTAACAAGCGGTAGGACAAGAGGTAAAAGCCTCAAGTTGCACCAGGGGAGGTTTAGGTCAGACAGTCATAAAAATTTATTCATCAAAAGGGTCGTATAGCATTGGAACAGGCTGCCCAGAGAAGTGGTTAAGTCACCATCTACAGAGGTACTTAAAGACGTGTACATGTGGCACTTAGGGACATGGTTTAGTGATGAACTTTTGTGAACTTGGCAGTACTATGTTAATGGTTGGACTCGATCTTAAAGGTTTTTTCCAACCTAAATGATTCCATGACATTCATAAATCAACATTGTAGCATTATCTTTTACAAATTTAAAAGGTATATTAAAAACATACCTTTTCAGCAAGGATGTTTAATTCCCCTTTTGGCAGCAGAGCTATGAACGGTCCAATATCTAATGTTGTTTCCGCTGTCCAGTTGTTCGGGAAACTGAAGAAATATTTTGGAAAATTACATTAATGAATAATGTTTTCAATCAAAATTATACTAAAATTTCACAGGGTTTTTTTTATACTGTATCGTATAGGAAACACAGACATTCTATGCCAATTGTTTATTAGCAACAGACTGCATTTTGTCATCTCTCTGACATACAGTGTTAGTAGCATTAGCAGAATTCTCAATATATCCACATAAAGCCTTCAAATACTGCGGTAATGGAGCTCTCTCTCTCCCTCAATAGTCACAGCATTCTCAACATTTCTGAAGGAGAGGTCCATGCACCCTAAGAACTGGACAGTTTCCCCCTCATTCTGAAAAGACTGAGTTCACTGAACTACTCAGGAAAGTAACTCGGTGTGGCATCAGTCTGCCACCAATGCTGCCTTTTTAAAACTGATGGAGAGAAACATGAAACAGGTGATGGATCAGAAAACTTAAATCCATACCTTATTAGCTCTGTATTTTTACTATCTGTTATTTCACTCATTTGTAACGTCAGGAGTTACAAAAGGCAGGTCTAACACCTTGGAGAGCCACATCTAATGACACCTATGCCATTTCAGTATGAGATCAATTGTATGATAGGTAACATAGCTCTTGAAATGACATGTTAACTTTTTTGTAGGAATTTCAGGTCTTAAAATGAGTTCAGGTTCAGTTCTGAGTGGTGATGGGTGTTTCAAAATGTATGTACCTTAGCGCCATACAGGCTTGGCCTATTTGTTTGATACAAATCTGACAAAAGTTAGCCAACCCAGTTGGTGGCTGGCTTTCAAAAGCACTTAGATAAATAATTTTCAGCCTAAACAGAGCCAGAAGAAGGTGGTAGTAACAAATCTGTTACTGGTACATGTTCTCACAGAAAACTTTGGTTTGTTGCTCTACTGTGAGGATGTTTGACTAGACAAGTAATAAACTAAACTAAACTATTTAGCACGGTGAGTCATGATTCAATAAAATGGATCTGTACAAAGATTAATGCAGAGGTAGGATCTGGTGGAAAAGGTAGTTATTCCATTACAGAAAAAAAATGATGACTAGGATGAAGCTGAATGAGCAACTAAAATGATAAGGTGAATCAAGTAACAGTCTTTAGGGCTTAAGGGGTGGTTAGAAACTATACATTCAGTCTTTCCAGATGAAAGATACTTCTAAGAGACAATGCAAGAGAGAAACAGTATATTCTTGGGAATATATGAGAGATTACTTTGTTTTTTGCAGGACTGATACAGAGGTGTTCCAATCAGCCTTCAAATCTGAGTCACTAACGATACCTAATATGCTGTCTGCTTTATTGCTTCAGGTGGTTGAACTTTATATCCCTCTGCTTCTTTAGGTCTTTCCCACTGCTATATGCTTGCAGTCATCTTTATTTCTCTTCTCACACCAGCACACTGAGTATCCCAGCTCAATTTTCCCATTTTTTTGCATTCCTGCAGCATTCTTTGTAACTCCCTTTCTCTTGACATGTCAGAGACTCTCTTTGCCTGATACTCCTCAAACATTACACTTTCTCTCCTTTTCCTCTGGGAATTGAGTCATGCAGCATGCTCCTGGGGTTGTATTTTGTTCCACAGTTATGTTACACACAAGAACAGAAATGTCATTCTAGTGGACAGAGACCCCAGGCTCAGTCAGTGACAGAAGTTCTTTGTATTGTTTTCATTGCAATTCTATCTGGACAAAGAAAATGGCTGGTATTTGTATGGCTTAGCCATCAGCATAAGCAAGGTGGTATATTTAATACCTTACCCATATAACTCAAGTAGCCGGTATTTAATTTCAGTCCTCTGCTCATGGTTGAGCTGTTGGCAGAGCTTGAAGGGATGAAGGGCTGTTGCCATTGCCTTCAGGGACATTCTGCCATGTAGAAAGGCTGGAGGTAAGTGGCAGATTAAATTTCCAAGTAGGTCAACATCATATTCATCAGCAATGGAGCCGTTCTGAAACAAGAAGCATTTACCTTGTTGGTAGAGCTAATGTTAGCTCTTGCCCTGTATCACTCAACTCCATCACAACACATTTAAGCTCCATGACCCTTTAAGGAACAAAGACATAACAGTTTGCACTGGCAACTTAATCTACAATTTCTGCCGAGACTGCTTTATACTTTTTGCTTTTACCAATGCAACTGGTGATATCTAATAAGCACTTAGAGATTTCAGTGCATTCTTTATCCCATACTGAAGTACAAATAAAAAAAACAATGTCTTGCCACAATCTCTATATTCAGGTGACTACCTGCAGAGGTGGTGCAGTTCTGCCTGGCAGCAGAGCCCTCACATGGCTCCTTATGACAAAAGGGACAGAAGTTCTTCCTGCCAGGTGGCTTAATTCTGAGGGGTTTCCATAGCAGCTGCAAAAGCTCTAGGGATTATAGGGCTGGTTAGTATGTATAAGGATGAAAATATTCACAACTATGTCAAAAAGTAGTTTCCCCTAAAAACTAGTGACTGCTGCACTTCCCAGAGAGCAGAATTCACAAAAACACCCTGGTACCACATCCTCTCCCATGGAGCTTCTCATGCACAGCTCTACAGGACTAGCACTTCCTGGAGCAAGGGGAAACAGTTCTAGGTGCAAATGGGTCAGCTCCAGGCTGTCCCAGGCTGTTCACTGTCATTGGCAATGATATTTCATTAGAACACTTTGTAAGATCCATTGAGTCAAGGAAAATTGTTAAGAAAGCTACAAAAAGGTTTCTTTAGGCAGGGAACAATACAACAAACTGTACATGATAAAAACATAATACAGATATATAATAAAACAACACAGACTACAGATGGGTAAGTCAAGAACTTATGTAGATGGTGACTGACATTACTGCATGAAATACAGTGCAGTAACATGTACAAACAGAACTGCTGAAAGGAGTTTGGACCTTTGGAGGCTACCCAGTCCACATCTCCTGCTCAAAGCAGGTCAGCTACAGTAGGTTGGCTTGGGGCCTTGGCACTAAAGCTCTGAGCTCAGCAGTCTAAGCTGCTCTTGCTTGTGACAATGAAGAAATCAGCATGCCCTGCTATTACCTTTTGGGCTCTCAGGTACCACCAGCTGTGGTTTCACTGCCCAAACACAGAGCAGAAAAGCCTGTGCCTCAGGTTGCTCTCTGTATATAGGAGATCATGAGCACGTGCATGCAGGCTGGAGTGTTAAAGTAGGCAGAATAACTTTGTGAAGCACCACATAACAATAAACAGAAAGAAAACTATTCAGTCACTCTTGCTTAGTTTGGAACTATCAGTGGCTAAGTACAGACTACTTATTTTGCAGCACCCCTCCACAGCTGACCCCTCCTAGCCGTACCTACCAAGCACTCCTGTACTTTTTGTAGGACAGCATTCTTCTTGTGAAGGCTTGGATTCAAAAGGTTCATCTCAGTCTTCCCCAGACTTGCAATGAAAGGGACACACAAAGGACCTGAAACATACTCCAGGTACTCAATCCTGCGGAAAGAATTCAAATGATCTCAGAATATAAACCCATAACTGCACCCATAAAATGTGCAATGATGGAGAAATTATACTTGAAAAACTGGACTTGAAATACTATAAATGGGCCAGACCCAAATAGTTGACATTAACCCGCACCTTACTTTAACTTACATCTTCTTCCACTTCATCAGCACATGCACCTCACTTCAAAAAAAGGCTAAGGGTTGCAAATAGCTGCAAGTGGATGAAAGTGCTCTGAGGTGCTTTAGCACCATATGAAACAAGACTGTCTGCAACTCTTAAACTTTTTCCCTTTCCTCTTTTTATTAGGAATAATTCTCTGATGAATGAAGACATAGCGAGTGGACTAAACACAGCAAGTAATTGTAGACTAGGCTTCCCTTTTATCAAAGTCCAAGAGACCTGCCAAATTAACAAAATTATGCTCTTTACAATCTACAGTGGCCAACAGTCTTTGTAAACAAAGCTATATCCTGGAGCTGCACAAGTCCAGCATCACCAGGGTTTGTAGGCAAAGTACCAGTGGCCCTGAACAAGCAACATGCAACTGTTGGCCAAATAACTAGGTGCTGCAGTTTATAGAAAGCCTTGTATTAAAGTCTTTCCATTATTATTTTATTGTTTTTAAGATAATAATGCCTTCCCAAACAATGCTTTTCTTTCCTTACTCTTTTTCAATTAAAATTATTCCAGGGAAAGAATAGTTCTCACTCCCCTTTTACCCCTTTAAGTTTGCAGGAAGAAAGCAAGAAAGAAAAAGGGGAATTAACAAGTTGTACAATTCAGGAGTTCCCATCAAGGTACAATTATTTTTTTTCCTAAGGAAAAAAGCTGTCACTGAATATTACTTGGTTATTTACATAAAGCAAAGTTTTGCTAACTTACAAAAATGCCTTTAAACACACTGAAATGATTTTAACCATACAAAGCAATATGCTTGGGCAGAATCCAATGGCTTTGCTGTAAGACATTCACTCTCAAAAAAACCCTTGAACAAATAAGCAAACCAAATCTCACAACCTAAGGGAAAAAAAAAAGAAAAAAAAACCAACCCAAAACCCCAAACCAAAACCCAAAGAAAACAAAATCCAGCAGCATAAGCTGTATTTATGTTACTTTTGTGATTCTAAACAATTATGTTCAAGAAAGCCCAGCAAATGAGCCACTTTCTTTTAGCAGACATCAGCGACAGTATAAGCATCAACTTTACAAGCTTTTTAACCTTCATTGCTGGCATACCACTGAGCCGTGATTTAGTCTGGGCACAGAGAGCTTTGGGGGGCTAATTTCAAGGATACAAAGGGATCCACAACTGTGGCAAAAATGAGCTATACTAAAAGACATCAAGTATTACTGACTTGCATTTGAGACAGGTTTGAGCTACAATCAGCGACCACTTTTTATAAGCTACCATTTGTTTGAATCATCAGTTTTCTTAGGACTGAAGAGATTATTTTAAAAGTGCTCAGAAGGACTAGTCTGAATGTAGTGCTACAGATCAAGTAACTTAAGATGTAACTCACGGAAGCACCAGAAAGAGGAATGGAGGAATAGATACATTGGAGACTTTCCAAAACTTCCATGCCAAACAACTGATCTAAAAGCAACAAAAATTTAAGATCTTGAACATGAGGAAATATGGAGGAAGAATGAAATTATGGTTTATTACAGTTTATAATTTAGCATATATAAAACTGCATATTATCTTCAAAGAGCATTTTTCTTTGGCTTTTTTTATAGTAGTTTAGAGTTTTCTTACAAAAAGATCAGAGATGAAATGTCCTGTATTTGGGTGCATGCGAGCATTTGTATGCTTTCAAGATCTACACACACTTCCAAACAGACTACTCATGAATTTGAAAGCAGTATGATTGTAGGAATTTCTTGCAATTTGCGACAAATGAAATCATCAAAACAAAGTATAATAGACAAATTCACACATACAAGATTTAAATGAAGTATGTTAACAGACAAGCTCACACATACAAGATTGAAAAAGAAAAGAATTAACCAAATTCCAATTCACCTACAGCTTGGCTATTAGGTAGTATGCTTATGCACACAAAGTCTTCCTTTGGTTTTACCTGATATGGAGAAAGTAGATGAAGATTCATTTCAAAGAATTTAAAAGCGTTTAAAAAAATGTCTGCACCCATACTTTCAATGTGTTGACAAGTTACTCCTTTCACAAGCTGTCCTGTGCTGATAGGAAAAGCGAAGTTCAGTCTTTTGAATGTTTAAGCAGGATCTAATCCTTACTTCCCACAGTCACGTCCTAAAACACAGTTCCTTGACCACCTCTCTTTCCCTTTTCTCGTAACTGAAAGGCTATTGAAAGTAAAAACATAATCAAATTGAAAAAATATCGACTGAGCCTTATACAAAAACCTCTGCGATCCTGATTTTGCATTTGGAGGCCCTTTTTAAGAAGGAGGGTAAATTATCCTGTGGCATCAAAGAATGGATAAAAATAAGATAGTACAAAATAGCCACATGCTGTTTACCTCAAAAAATGCTCCCATCACAAAACTAGACTTAAACCCCATTTCAAGATATACTCTCATCCATACCTTAGAAGATCAACAGGGTAGTTTTTCTTAGACAGTAATTCATACAGATATAAAGCCTGAAATAAAATCCACCATATTTAAAGTTAAGCTTAGGTACTCCAGTTGTAAGATTCAATAACTACTGCAAGGTTTTTATATGCTTAATTCTCTTATGCTGTCTAAACATGTCTATGGTCCAGCTTGGCCAAATAAAACATTTGTTACCTAGTGCTGAATTTCTTCTTCACAAGACTGGACATTGCTGACTGACATTATAAGATGGTGTGCCATGGACATGTTTAACAAAACCACTGAATAATTTATGTTCGAAGGGACCTCTGGATATCAACTTGTTCAAACTTTCATCTTTCTGGACAGAGTCAAAGGGCTGTCCAGATCATCCAGATCATCCTGAACCAGATCATCTGGTTCAACCTTTCATCTTTCTGGACAGAGTCAAAGGGCTGACTGTACACGCAAATGTCCAGCATAGAGTACCGGAAAGAGAAAATGCATGTGGCAGAATCTTGAAGACATTTAAACTCAGCATATAAATGCTTTCCTTTCCATAGCATTGTCTCATAATCGCTGCTTAGGCCCTAAATGACCTTTGGTTGTTTACATCAAGATATATATATATCAGACAGTTCCTTTTCCCAATGTTCCTTGAACACTTATGTGTTACAACACTTTTTCTATTCTTCTATGATACTAAATTGCATTGAAATGGGAACTGCACAATAGTTTTTACCTGGCTTCTTCTTAGTTCTTTTTCTTTCATCATTGAAGAATTATATCCAGTCTGCTTCCATAAACCAGGGAGAGATATTTCTTTAAAGAAAGCTCCTGGTATATCTTTGACTGATGAGGAAAAATCTCCAGATGCAGCTATCTAAAAAGAATAACAGACAATACATGTAATTTCAGAACTGATGCTTAGACTTACAGGATTTGTCCTTTCTATTCTGTGTAATATTTCTCTTAAGAGGATAAAAGTAGAACATGTCAGCATTAAAAACATCATGGAACTAAGCAAGAGAGAGCCTTCAAAATATACTTGGTGTTCAGAAAAATACATCAGAAATATTAACCATTGAGCTAAACCACGTATCTTGGTGACAACATTTTAAATCATGCCCTGTGTTTCTGGTTATTGTGCTCATGTGCAGTGAAAACCTGCTGCACTGTCAAGTTTATAATCACCTTCCTGAGGATCCCTTGCTGCTGTGCAGGCGATAAGTCAGGTAAGTATTGGGATGTTGTGCCTCGGATAATGTGAGAAAGCTCTTTTGGGTTCATGCTGTAGAATGACTGGGTACTGATACCAGTTATCAATGCGCCCATTTGACTAACATTATAAAAGGATAAAACCTGCAGAGATAACAGCACAAACAAACAGAAAGCTTTCTGGCTAACGAACAGCAGATAGATGTATTTTAAAGCAAAAGTTAATAAACCAAAACTATTAGTGTTGAATACGTCAAACATTTCCTGCCTGAGGATGCACTTTTCTTAGATTTCTTTCAATACAGACAAATCACTCCAGGACACAAATGAAACAATTTTCCCACAAAGTCCTTTTTTTTTGACACTTCAGAGATGACCCTGACTCTGTCCATTACAGCATATTTGAACATACAGCCTGGGAGCTCTGCTCATGCAAATTCTGCTTAGGGCAGTGACAGGGACAAAACAATATATATAACTGCCAAATACAAATTGCCATTCTCTCTGTTACTACAGAATTACTCTGGGAGGTACACTCTTGGATGTTTTTATTTGATTTAAATATTTTTTTTCATACCACTAACAGTACTAAAAAGAAGTACTAAACTTTTCAAGATCTATGGTTATTGTTGAGAAAAAGCCATTTCACTTTATAAATAAAAGGTAGAATAGCTGTTATCAGAGGTACCTTTTCACAAGAGAGATATTTACTGGATAAAATCATAACTTGGCTTTTTGTCCACCCAGATACTTGGTTTAATGTCGCAATAGCATCATGCACTGCTTCAGGTGACAGAGATTCCAGCTGACTTGAAGTTAGTCCAACTATAGCATCTGACAGAGATCCAAGGATATTATCCAATGTCTGGTTTTGCATGGCAATGTCCAGGAGCTGAGATTTGAGCTAAAGCAAACAAACAAACAAAAAGGCAGATGGGAAATAAAAGATTTCTAAGAACCAATTTCCATTATAACCAAAACATTTAAATGGAGTTTCTGGAACAGGCATTGGCAATCATTTAGTGGCCACACTTCATAAAAATTCAAAACCAGAACCACAGTTCTGAAAGGAATATGGAATAGGAAGAAACAGAATGAAAAAAGAATGAGCAGCGTTTAAAAAAAGGAAGGGCTTTTATTCTTTGCATTAAAAGCTCAAGAACCATTTCTACTTATCCTTGAGATGCCAGTAATTTTTCACTCTTTCCCTTCTATATTCAAAAAGAAAGTCCCTTCTCCTCTCTTTTCAAGATTAGATTAGGCAAGAAGAACAGTTACTGTACCCACCTTCCGAACCTCGGCCTGGAAACCTCTCAGTTGATTACACTTAATCATTTGATGAAGTAAAGCCCGGGCCACAGCTGCATCCATCTGTTCCATGTCATCATAAAAGCAAACCAATAAACCTAGCCTATACAGAAGAAATACTTTAGCTAAGTTCTGACATAAAAGGTGTAACTCTGAGGAAACTGAAATACAGTGTGGTACATCCTACTTGTGCTCAACACTTGAGTCATTTCTGTTTGTTGTCAGTGCATTAAACTGCAATCCTTAAAATTCCACATAACCTGAAATTGGGAGACATACGCACTAGTCTCTGTATTCAACTGAACACTAACTAAGAATGCTTGTGCTGTCAAAAATCTGAATTTCTATTCCAGAATCCACGGCTGGATTTTTCCAGCTAATGACTCCCCTTCTCTTGGCAGAATCTGTAGAGTAATCTCCACTTTGAAAGGGATGGCTATTAGTAAGTGACTAGAATTAGCTTGCTAAGTTCTTACCTGGATTGATGGAATGTTTTGAACTCCAAATTCTGCTTGGATTTCACATGCAACATAACTCATTCATGTGTCATAGTAGCAGCTAGAGCATTACATAGCCCCTAGCACTTCATATTTAAACAAAGCCTGTATTACACATCAAAAATATGACTGGCCAGTGTACGGAGACCTGTCCAATTCAACACTGGTTTGGAGAATCTGCATTGAGGTTCACTGTCTCAAGTTGTGCCAGCACAGCAGTTTGCAAGGCAGTGTTATGAACTAGACGTGGAGCTCATCTTTTTTCACAGTATTAGTGCTGTATTATTTAAGTCAGCATTTCCATTATTCTCTGTAATACACCACTACAGCCATACTTGGTGGAGAGAAGTAGTCACGCCACCAAGCGTAAGCGCCTACTGTAGGTGGCCTTCTGACTTAGGCCTGCTGCTTATTTACTGCCATTACCTGAAGCCCTGCAAAGAAAGAGGTCTGAAGTGTGTATCACTTTCCCTGGACTTAAAACTTTATAGTGACGGTGAAGAATTCGTCTGTAGGAAAGCCTGAATCAATCCCTGTGTTCCTGTAAAATCTTAGCCTTTGTTTCAGAATTTACTCAGAACTAGAACCTATAAAGACATGGCTAAAGCCCAGCTTTCCTGCTACAGTCTGTTTTTCAGCACTTCAGTAATGCAGGCAGTCTAGTCAATAATGTCCAGATGTGAATTAAATCAACAGTGGACAATGCTGCAGCACTATCACAAGCTCAGTGAAATTCTGCAGAAAGGCTTAGCTTTTAGTTCCTTTAGTCCCTCAACAACAGCCTGCTCAGCGATATAATAAAACACTGCTTCAGCAGCCCATTAGAATTCATGGGACATCATCAAACTAACATACAAATCAAAAAAACATCTATAACAGCATTTTTATAAGAAATAATTACCTTCTGATGCACTATTGCATAGCCACCAAGAGCTCTTCATCTCCTTTGGGACTAGCAGCAATGAATAATACTACTTCTTAAAAGTAAAAGTGCATTTAAATTATCAGTATGATTAAAATGAGTAATATAAAATAAGTGCGTTGTAAAAATGGAATACATTAAGGATTATGGAGCACGACATTTCTCTCATTTGTGAGAACGTGGCACCTCTTGTGAGTGGTAGAATAATCTTTAAGATTTCTGACATTGGAATTTAGAGTGTAGGCATAATTCTTCTCTCGCTTACACCTAGACAACCAGCAGTATTTCATGGAATCGCGTGAATTACATTGCAATAATGATAGAAGCTCTGAAGCCATAAAGCATATTCTCCACTTGTTTAAAACTCCAATATGCCCTGAGGAGACTACAAATAACTTCAAAGACCGTGGTGTCTTGGGACTAAATACATCCACTGATAGGACAGCATAAATGTAAATGTGGAGTACAGCACTCCTTCACAGATAGCTCATGCTTACTGCGTATTTATGAGGAAGAACAGTTTATTTTGGGTTTTCATTATTGTTAAAGTAAGTTCAGTGCTGATCTGACAGCCTTGAAAATCCAGTTTTCTGCTTACACAGATAACAGTTACATACCTTTAAACATGGCTCATCTCTAACCCTGCAGGACAGGCTTTGGATCTCTTCACTTTGCAACCTTTCTGGTGATGCCCATGTCAGTTAAAACCTACCTGCATGAACTAAGATTTCCTCCTTCAATCTTAACCGTAACATGATTTCCACAAAACACCTCCAACTTCTATGATTCAAACAAATAGCCAAGTCAACTCATGTCCCTCCATCCCAATTTATTTTATTGCTGTACTGCACAATGTGATGGAACTCTGACTGGGGTCCCCCAGATACTGCTGCAGTCCTCCTACGAATACTACAGACTGAAGCAGGAGACAAAGCATTAGCTAATTAGGCATACTGAAAGTTTTCATAAAGCAGCAATTCCTCACTGTTGCTAAACAGGGTTGGATTTCAGCCAAGATTTTTCTGCTGGAAGGAAAAAGCTATGCCACATCAACAGTTTGATCAGCTACTTACTGCTCTTCTCTCTCCTCCTTACTTATTCATTATCTCCATACAGAGCCATAAAAGAAAAAGAAAAGCAATCTTGCCTGTAGATAGTTGAAGTGTTTCTCATATCAAATCCTGATGAGTTTATTCTTTCCAGGAAGCCTTGTGCGAGCTCTGGTGTGATATCATACACTGTGTCCAACTGCTTTGTTGCATTGTCATAACTAATGAATAGTCTTATCTGACCAGTACAAACAAAATTATGAGTCAGGATTACGCAAAAATTACATCCAATAAAATGTCTGACACACTAAATTAATTGACTTCATTCATGTAATAGAGAAAGGAAGAAGCTACAGTTGGATAATGCAGTATTTTTGAAGGCAAAGCTGAGAGAGTAAGTCTCTGTCAAACTATCAAATTATGTGAAGGTCTTTGTCACTTGCCCCTCAGTATCTCTCAGTACAAGTCACAGAAGCCTGATACAGATAAATAATTACATATTAATGATAGGCACTTTCAAATTCCAGAAAGGGAAGAATACTTGCATGGCAATGGATCTGGATTCTCTTAATATTTAAATAATTAAAATATATAAACTTTTCTCATATTTAAATTTACATCTGTGTTCATATTGGTTGTAGCTGACATCACTCGACAATGATATATCTAGCCATGGTTTACTACTTACTTCATTGAGACCAATTTTCAGAATTTCTTCTAGTGGGAGATGGACCATGTATCTTCCCAAAATCCATAAGCTTTCTGCACTGACCCAAGAAGTTGATTCATTGAACTCTGTTTCATACAAATAAATACTCACTACAATGTTAAGAAAGTAATTATTTTTCAAATATATGGTACCCAGCACATTATTGGTAAATAATTGAAAGAAATCTGAAAATCAGAAAACTCCTTAGCACAGATTATTCCCTCCATTAATTCCCTCCAGAAATTCCCTCCATGAACTAGATTTTAACACCACATTTTTATAAGCCCATACATTTTTGAGTTTAAATGAAATACTGGTTTCTAAGTCTCAAATATTCTCATATGAACGCCATTAACAGTTTATGCTGTCAAAATACAAAATGAATAAAGCATGGGGCAGAAAAAATGAAACCACTAGTATTAAATGCAGAGCAGCATTTTTGAAATACAGTTTTCCTTACCAAATATATCAATTAAGAACACCAGGAAAGCATGATTCTTTGTAACACTTTATATATCTTATGTATTACTACTGATGGTCCCACTTATTTCATCAATGGGCAATAGCAATAACGGAGAAAATGAAAAATAATTCATACACTAATATGGAAATAGGTTGGCAGAAAAATACAAAATACCACATAACAGTTAAAAAATGTCATTCATTCAGTATTATTCTCTCAAGGACTGAAAATGAAATAAAGACCCAAGTACCCCTGAGAAAAAAGTATATATGGACTAGGTGGGCATTCAGAGCCACAAAGACAATGTTATCTCCAAGCTGTCATAACTGGGATGGCTCAGCATGAGAGAACTCTGAACACACTCCTTGGCAGTGCTGATACAACTCGGCTAAAATAAAATTGGTGCACTTTGAAGAGTTCTGGTATTTATAGGCTGAAAAACCAGCCCACAAATATCAGGAACTGAAGGACTCCACTTAGAAAGTGATTTTTTTTGAAAACACAGATCTAAGTAAGCTCCTTAGCTGAGATAAGATGACGCTCTCAAGAGACCTGGCATGCCTCTGTTTTTTTTTAAGTGCAATTACTTCCCATTACCAGGAACATTAAGAGAGTTGAAAGATATGATAGAAAAGTTAAGCAAAAACTAGCACAATTTAAGGATGTTAACTGCAGCCTTCAGTAGAACAAACCTATAGTTACCAACCATGGTAGCAATAATCCCTCAAAACTGTTTTATTTTTAAATAAGGTACAAAATTCAACAGCTACTGTCTCCTGGTTTTGCAAGGCTACCAGGACGCTTCACCTCAGAATATCCTGTGGTTTGAATGTATGAAATGTGATAACTGAGTGACAAAGAAATTTCTTAGAAGGTTGGACTCTTAAGGCACATCATCTCCTGCCAGCCCAGTGATCCAGCTGCAGGGACAGCCTGGCACAGTGGGGAGATGGAGCATGATGGGGAAGCCCTCTGCATTCTGCACAACAGAGACAGGAAAATGAGCCCTCTGCCTCCAAAACCAGCAAAAATGCCTGGAAGGTAGCCCGTAGGCATCACAGATATGAGGCTTCTTTCAAGTTTTTTTCCCACTGAACAACAGTGAGAAAGATGCTGCTTGTGCAGAGGGTTGATTCCCTTCCCATGTGGTCCCAGTGGTATCCATGTAAAATGAAACAGACTACTGCAGCCCTCCTCTGTTGTCCTGCACTCTGTGCTGTGATGAGTGGCATGCAGATACACTTGAGTGAGCTTTAGACTTGCCAACCTGGATGTTGGTAGCAGTCCAACTGCACCTGCTCAGGGCTGACGGGCTCTGCAGCTCATACTACCACAACCAGCTGGCAATCACACAGCTCCTTCAGGAGAGAATTCATCATATCTGCACTGCTTTGCATTTGAAGCAGCAACAAAGATGTAAGAAAGGTGCGGTAATTCTCAGTCCCTCCTGAGAAGGGTGATGTTTTACAGATGAAGGTTTCACTAATGTTTCAGATACAACCGAGATGTCCACTGCTGTGGAGATTTCCCAGGACTGCTGAGTACCACCAGGCAAGTTCTGCATCTTTGCTTCCCCAGTAATGCACTGGCAATGACACCATCTCCTAGCAGCTTCAGGAAGTTCCTCTCTATGACTTAATGGGTTACTCTGCTATTTCAAAACATCAAAACTCCAGGAGCCAAATTTTGCTGCACTGAGGGAAGCAGGCATTTTGCCTTTGATTTCCAGGGAAAGAAGAAGAGCATACACATCTAAAAGTCTAAAATAGTCCCACAACAGCGCTGCTGGGGTGTTTGGTGAAACCCAAGTACTGGCTCTGATGCGTTAGTGCTGCTGCTGCATAATAGCCCCCTCATGGAGCCTGTCTTGCACTGTTTCAGCTGTGGCACATTTGTTTAAGACACATTAAGTTTAACAGGGCAAACAGATGTGGTAAAATGCATAAAATCAGTATTAATTAACTTTGTCTTCATCTCATCCCTTTTCTGAATGAGTCAGTGCCATGTGCAATAGAACTTTCACCATATCCTGCATTTCTGTCAAATTTTAAACAGTGCATTGGCTAATGTATTCTGAGACAGATCTAATTTTCTATTCTAAATAGGAGTTCAGAAGTGAACAACACAGCTGTGCAGAGTACCTGACAACTGTATCCTATTTAAGTCTTAGAAAAAGGACCTGAGTACAGAGCCTTTATGTATAGCTCTGCACACAAGAGATGGAAAGCAAGCATCTTTAGAGAACTATTTCCTGCAAATAGTAAATATATTGTTTACTGTATTCAGGACAGCTACTCCTATACAGACCTGTGTTAAGTCTAGGAAACCATTCAATACAATGGATAGGCCCTTGCTGACTGTTCTTCTCTTATGATAAGAAAGTAGAAAACACTTTGCACATAACATACCACTTATGTTATAGGACTTTTGCAGAATCTGCTTCATCCAGCTGTACAGAGCTCTCTGTGTATTTGCTGAGGTTTTGTCATAGAGGTCCTTGAATACTGCTGATCTAAGTGACACAAGGGCATGTTAGTTCACTAATGAGTTAACTATATAAGTCTTTTTTTAAAATCACAAACATAGGCAAATGCTTTTAGAAAGAGCAACACATAAGCAGAAAGCAGTATCTCGACAACAGACTGAGACCATATAGTAACCTCATTTTAAAAGTATATATAGCCAGCAAATACTACATAGTTTTGTGTCTGGAAAATAAACAGCTTACAAGTTTCTGAAAGCATCCTCCAGCAGAACATTTGGGAGGCTCTCAATGACATCAGGTTGGAGATAGCTCACGGCTGACATACGCAAAACCTGGCTTAGGATATCCACACAGTCCAGAGCACTCAGAGCCAGAAAGCATTTATCCAGTGTTATACGGAACAAGGTCCTGTTTACTCCTGGGCTTTGAAATATTCTCTCTCTAGTTTTGTCCCAATCAAGAATAATATTTCCCATTTCCTGCAAGCAACAAAGGGTTAATAGAACAACTCTATGATTAATTCAGTATATTGCTCATTTTGAGGCCTGACAGAAAGCATTCTATAAAAAATATGGTGCTGTTCTCATGAAAATAGCTGCAAAACACTGTTTAGTGCATTTCTTCAGACAATTTGTTTCTGGCATTGACCAGACAGCAGCTTTAATCTTTTGACAAAATCAAAACAAAAAACATAAAAATAATCCAAATGGCTTAAGTTATAGTGTGTGCTCTCATGAAAAATAGTTACTTGGAAAATGAAAGAATATCAGAGTTGAATGAGTATTATTATTATTTTTGTTTGAATAATGATTATATTTATTGATATGTTTAATACTAAATTGATTCTGTTGAATAATGGATTATACAGTGTTTGTTCTGGGCAGCCACCTCATGTCTGGGGAAAAACATTCCAGCCCCCAGATTACTCTCCTCTCTTCAGCGATACCCATGCTGGAGGCCCTTCCTCCTGGCAGAGAAGATGCCAAGTGCTTACACACCAGGCTGTGATCCCACCCCTGCAGTGAGATCCCTTCTGCAGGATTGATCCTCCTTGGGTGGCACTCACTGATTTTGAGTGAAACTTTCAAGATGGGTCACACGGGGACACACCACAGAGGCAATGAATGATGTCATACTGCTTCTCCTCCAATTTGTCTAACAATTTGCTTGCATGCTCCCATAACTAATTAATAAGATAAGTAATTTAATCTTCTTTAGTCATTACGGCTCTCTTTCTAGCCACTGAATAGAGAAGCAGACAATCCCTGAGAACAACTGGTCCTACCTACTTTAGATACTCTATAGGAAGGTAAATCATTCTCTGTAGATGTGTTTCTCCCCACTGACTGCAGAGAAAATCCATACAGCCAACTTGGACCTGGTGTCAAACTTTTAAACAGCAAAAATTAAGAAAGCCCGATCTTAGGATTGAGGCCCCTGGAATCTAATCCAAGCCAACTCAGTAACTGCAAGACTCCAGATCTGGCCCTTTCCCCTTTATTTGAAACATTGACAGCAGTTTTTCTTTTCCACAAGCGTAGAGTAACTTACAAGATGGTCCTTTCTGCTGTTGAAGAGATACTTCATTGCAGTTTGGAACTGCTGCTGATCAAGCTGTTGAAATTCAGACAGTAGTTGCCTAGGCTGGTATAAGAGGTTCTTCAGGTAACTTTCTATGGACATCTGAAGTATAGAAAAATTTGCATTAGTATACAATAAAACTCATACTATTGTACTAGGGGCATCTTCTACTCCCTGAAAATCTCTGCTTAAGGAGGGTTAATTGTTTAGCTCCTGTATCATCTGTGTTGTCAACAAATAGAACAACTATAAACACAAGCAGTAAACAAAATAATCTAAATGCAATTCTGAAAGACTGTAGTTTTTAAATCCTACTCGTGTATTGAGCCAAGTGGCACGAGCAAGTCCTCTGAAGTGGACCATTCAACGAAGATGCCTCAGATTCTCACTTCATAAACCAACAGTAATAATACTTTTCTGCTTCACACAGCAGGGCTGTGAAAATGAAACTTTTAAAGAGCTAAAAAAAATAAACTCAGGTACTGTGTGCATACAATTATTACTTCAAAAAGGGAAGGAAATGTGCAATTAGATGGGAGGAAAAGTCTGTACCAGGTTGTAAGGCAAAAATACTCTCTCTCACATTAAATTGCATTACCAGATAACAATCTCATTCCTGTTTTGAGTGTCTAAGAGGAATTCTAACACCGGAACAGAAAACACTGGAAGGCTCATTAGCATCAGACTGGAGTGAAATCCCTTCTAATTCCTGACAGAATTATTTCAGAATTAATTTGGAATTTGAGTTGAAACTATTCTTTGTGTTTTTGCTTAGCTCGCATGGTTACAGCCTTAAACTGTTAATAAATGTAATCAAATGGGAAGAAGCAATGGTAGTCTCATGTAGCTTTGGCTGAGCTGTGACAGTGAGATGGAACTTGGGAAATGGGTCAAGTGCTGTGAAGCTACATGGCAGTGGGCTTCTAGGAATGCCCGAGGCTCAGAGGGCACACATTTAACACCTTCCTTTTTCAAAGTATATGTGTGCACATGGAGGGAGAATAGAGGGGTTCAGGCTTTGATTACCAGGCTACAGGTCCACTTAAACCAGCTCATAGCTAATCATAATGATCAGGGATGAAGAAAAATGTCTCTTTTCTACATCCCTTCCACACTGACAATTTACAGAAACAGAGATCAGAGGAGCTTTAAAAGGAGAATGTGTTTCGCAGGATGCTCTGGAGCCTCTCATTCCATCCAAAGCAGTGCAAACTACATCCACAGTCAAAATCTGGGAGAAACCTGCCATTTTGAGAAGAGCATGTATGTACACTCATTTACAGTTTAGAAACAAGAGCTTAATCTGCAAATTCCTATCTGCTTTCCATCAGAGGAAAACCAAAAAATATTACTATTATTTCTGCCTTGCATACCCCTGCAATCTCAGGGGAAAAGACAATTAAAGCCTCTATTCCTATTTCCTACTTATCTGCTACACTGTAGATCTGTTGATTACCTCTGTTACTGATAACATAGTTTTGGCTACAGAGATAGATTGGTTTTTTAAATAACAATTTTAAATGGCACAAACCTGTAGGCTGCTAAAAGTGAACATAACTTCCTGCTCATGAAAATATGCCATGACTTTTGTAAGCATATCCGCTGTCCAGGTATTAGAACTGTAACAGAAAATGGGACCAAAAACACCAGCAAAGTAATATAACATGTAAAATAGCAGATTATAAGACAAAACAAAAAAAAAAAACACTGCTACTAATACAATAATGGCACGAGTATTTAGCTGTCTGGCCTAACCAGACTAATAGCCAAATCATTTAATTCAAATAAAACACACAGTTCAATAAGGAAGGGAATGAGTTCTTTTTATATAATGCCACAACCTTCCTCAATGATCTCTGCTTTCCAATGTGCTGTCATTAGTACCATCTCCAGACATGAGACAAGTTGTGCTGTGGCTAGTCTGCAGCTGTAGGTGTGCTTCCTGGCACTCCATTATACCTGCACAATGACTAATATCTGCTTCCTTTTCCTCAGCAGTCATTAATTTCCGTGTATCTTCTTTACACAGCCATTGATTTTCTCAAAGAATGTAGGAGTAGAAATTGCCTTTGAGGCTTATAGTGCTCTTTCAAATTTAGACAAAATTAGCAAATCAAAAGTCACCAGGAGCTGGAAGTGGGATAGATGAAGGATGGAGCGGGACTGAAAGAAGGAGATGGACAGAAAGCTGGAACTGCACCTGATTTCCTTAAGAAGACATTCTGAAACATATGAACAAAGTTAATTGTCAGAACATTTGAAAACTGCAGATGGTGTTTATTCTCAGTCTCATCCTATGTATATCTTTTGCTTCATCGTCAAAACCATCTTCTTCTCTTGTTAAGAGGAAACACTCCTCACAGGAGGTCTAAAGCTAAGTAATCACACATGCCAATTTTATTCTATCCATAATGTTTCAGTTTCAATGTAAATGAAACAGATGATATCTGAAGTGCAAGATAAAACCAAAACATCAAGACGGTGAGAATAACACATTACCTTTGAAAATGAAGTATATCAAGGAGAGCTGCACATGAAAAATGGAACATAAAAGGTTATGGTGAGATATTGAGTTTCAATTCCTTTTAGAAGTATAAGTGAGAACAATTTTGTATATTACCATTCAGATGTTTTCCAGTTATTACTTCCTCCTAAGAAAAAAACCATAAATATATGTAATAAATTATTATTTATAGATTATAATATAAAATGTTGGTAGAGAGATCAAATAAAAATACTAACCACAGCTTTGTGTAATAATGGAGGCAAATCTGTAAAAGATTATCATGTTACTTCAGTGATCAAAACTATGTATACACATATAATTTATTCATACATACTTAATGCAGTCTTGATTAAAAGTATTTACACAAAAACAGTGGGAAAAAAACAAGTCTACACAATAAGCAATCTTGGTTAAATTCTTTGCTGACAGAGCTCCATGAAGTCAAGAGAGCAGAGAATATGGTCCTAATTACTAAATAGTACTGCATCTATTTTACTACACATAGCTTTTTCCATCCACACGAAATACATCCCTCACACAGGAGTTCTGGTCTTACCTTCAGAGTTTCGGCTCTGTATAACCTCAGCATGATTCACTGAGATCAACAAGAAACATATCTTCAGAAGTCTGCACATTTCTTCTAGTGCTTATTAAAACCAGAAGATATTTAAATTGAAAAGGAAAACATAGAGAACAGTCAAAAGGCAATATTCACACAAAACTTTCGTAGCTATAAATCAGAGACAGACTAAGCTATGGAGTACAGATAGAGATCAGAATGATCTAAAAGTGCTTGCTCCCAAGTTTATAATTTATGCCTTTTCCCAAGATAGACATGCATTTTATGCAAATACAAGTCCGTCAAGTGTGCATGTGCAGACAGATTTATTTCCCTTTTACCAAGCAGCAATTTTAACTTCCTTCCTAGAAGCACTGTTACTTACTAACCCACTTTACACTTCAGTATGACTTAAATGCAGTTTTGTTAAGGCCAACAAATCCTTTTAAATTCAGACAGAACAGAAAGGAAATTGGGAGAGTGAAGAAGGAAATAGTAAACAAGCTCCAAACAAGCCCTAAGCTTTTTCTATCTTGGTAAGTTGCCTGCACAATTACTGCAGACCAGGTCAGGGACCCTCCATCTGCAGGTCTCTGAACTCAAATGGTTGGAGGGCCTGGCCCTCTCTCACCCCATGGCACTGCAGGGTGCTCCAAGCAGAGAAGATGAAGGAGTGCTTCTCTTCCCCACTGCTGCCATTCTATAAAGAGGGCAATATCCTTATGCCCTTCTGAAGCAGAGGGAAAGTGACACATATGGGAAAGCTGGAGTTCAAAACCATGCCACTTTATTTAGACGGATGAAGGCTCTACTCGAAAACATACAATCAATTTTTCACCATCAGCCAGGACATAGTTTCTATGGAAAAATGTGTTTTGGTAGTTCTTGCTATGGCTGTTAAAAAGATCATTGAAAGATAAATTAGCTGGAAGAGCAGTAACAGGATACTGGGAGCTTTTCATTAGGGTGTGTCTGATTCTTACAATAAAACACTGATAGTCTCACAGCTGTTCTATGTGAAATGAATTTGTTGCTTTCAGTCTAGTTCCGGAAGAACAGGAATGCAGATTGCAATAATGCAATGGGATGGAAAGGAAGAAGAGACTGAGCAGATCTTGCTGCGGGTGTTTCTGCAGCCACACACCCTCCGCTGGGCGGAGGAGCACAAGCTGCTTTAATCCATACTGCACTAAGTTTACTGCAGAGAATCTACTGCCTCTGCACCCTCAGCCTGACCCTCTCCCCAGCCATGAGACTGGTGATTGTGAGGTATTACTACTCCACAAGGATGATGCCGCGCTCTGCAGATTACAGCTTCTTACACTGCAATTAGTCTCCAGTTTTAACAAATTACATAGAGATTCCTGTTGGACAACTTCACTCTGACACTGAGATGACTTTGTTAGGTCTCCCTCCCTTTCCTTTATTTTAAGAGTATATCAGAACAGACCTAATTTCTGCATATCCTTTCGCTGTTGAATCTGGATCCATTATCTCTGTTTCAATTAAAAGTTCTCTGCCACAGCTTGAGTTACAGATCTGAACATCTGATAAATATGAACACCTTTTAGATTGTTTAACCTCATGTTTCAGCAAGGTACTTTTTAGTGAAAACGCCTTTCAACAGCCTCTAGCAATACTTCAGTCTATCATAAATACTTCAGTCTTTAAACAGGAGTGACTCAAACTGACAGATGGTGAAAAATTTAAACATGAAGACTTCAAGAAGCTATCGCCTCTGTCCTGCTCTTGCACACACTGAAACCCTTGTCAGCCATTCGTTTGGGAGCACCACAGTATGTCTCTCATTCAGAAGTATCTGGTTTCCAGGACAATGAACTTTCTTGTGTTTGTTTCTGCCTTTGCCCTATTAATTTTGCAGTAAGCTTTGATTACTTCACGTAGTTTAAATTATGCTACAAATGTCAATCCTGATTTGTATATTCTAATTCATTCACTTTGATAGGGGAGTATATTTTAATTAAAGCATGCTAAAACAACACCTAAGGAGATTAAATGCTAAGAAAGTGCTTTTTTATCCTAACTTCAGTGAACAACTGGCAGGTGCAGAAGTCTGCTGTGGAATAGCCCTGCGTGGTAACGCAATCTGCAGGATGGAACAGTTCCTTGGACAGTGAAACAAGTCTGTTCACTGAAGTTTAGTGCAGCTGTCAGAAAATTCCAAATTACACTGTGGGGATCTCTTGCAGATTACATCCAGTATTTCCCCAGAGATCGTTCCTGGCACCATGGCAGCACATGCTATGATCAGATCTCTGAGATGTCACCCTTGCAAGACTCTCCAGTTATGAGGAGCTCCCAGATCGCCATCTCCTTTTTCTCCCTGAACAGCTGCTCTGCCATGTAAAGAAATCCTAGACATTTTATCACTCACTCCAATGTAGCCGCTGCCTTATCTGAGGCTTGATAACCAGAAAGCTAACCTCATAACCAGAAGTCTTGTCGATAAGTCCTTGAACAGCCAGTGGCCACCCTTCCCTTGCAGCCAAGCTACCAGCACCTCTGAAAAAAAGCACTATATGCAGTGAGAGAACCCTCAAGGGGTTCAGGCTGGAAAGGGATAGAGGGAAGTAAAAGACAGGCAGAAGAGAAAAGTGAGCTGGTGGGTTCTTGGGGAGAGCCAGGACACCACAGCACTTCACCTACCTGTGTTGTGCACACCTCCTTCCCTGCGCTGGCAGTGCAATGAGCTGGGTGGCTCCAGCCAGACCCTGAGAGCAGGGGGCAGGGACTGGGCCAGCACCGCCTCGCAGCCTCAGGTATCTGCCTGGAGAGCATTCAACCTTCAGCCAGCCTGGAGGGGAAAGTCCCTGCTGGGGTGCTCAGAGGCAGGCAGAAGAGGAGGCTTCCCCTCCTGAGACAGAGAGCTCAACAAGTTGGGGGGAGCAGAGGGGAGGGGAACACAGGGCCAGGCTGGTGCTTCCCAGCACCCTGCTCCTCCCATCTCTTACTCCAGGCATGGGTAGGTGGCCCTGGGCTCTTCAATGTGGAATACAAAGTGATTGTACCTGCAAGGTGAAGTTGTTTCAACTTTGTGTGGCAAGTTTCACAAATAATCATGCCTTTGCACAGCATCTTTTTCCTGTGATGCAACACATCCAATGCCACCCTGACAGAACAGATAGTTTTGTTAGTCTCCAGAGTAAAATAACAGCACGTTGGTGAGACCACTGAAGTGCAACTTGTACCATCGCCCACAGCAGGATGGGGACAGCAGAGGGACAAGGCAGGTTCCCCAAGCCTGGGGGTAATGAATTTGGACACTGAACTTGCAACAAATATTTGTTCCCTTGTTTGATATGTTGAAATACTTCAGGCAATTTAACTGACTACTGGACACAAGAGTTTCTTTGCATGGCCTATATGACATTAATTGCACACAAATGCACTTTCAAGGCCTTGAAAGAGAAAGAAGCCCCTTCCTTGAGTCATGCTGCATCCCTTCCTTTGTAAGGAACTCTGATTTTATAAGTACAGGTGTAGGTACAGTTCCTTAAGGCTACTCTGTATGTTAAGCATAACTAATCAGGTTTCCAACACTACTGAATTTAAGCATACTCCGTTCACAGTTTTTCCCCATTATTGCTCATTTTTAATAAACATTTTAATTCTTCATCTCAAGTGTAAGAATACTTGTTTAAATAGAGGGACCAAAAATTCAAGATTAAAACATCATTAAAAAAAACCAACCAAACAATAAAACCAATTATTACTTACATTGCACCTTCTTACCCAAAACCTCTCAAAGCTATTACAAACGTGGCAGGACTAAAAAATATCAGATGTGAAACACAGTCTCTCATGTGGTTTTCAATCTGTGGGATTGAAACACTGAAGTACCTTTGAAGAAGTCCGTCTTAATATGTATTTTCCACATGAAGCTGAATTCATTACACATTCAGAAACATTTTCCCACTACTGACAAGTACAAATGAAGATAACAAAAGAAAAAATGAAGATTCACTCCAGCGCATACATAGCTCGTTTTTCCAACAGACAAGCCTGATTATGCCAAAACTCAACAGCACATTATAATACTGAGAATAATACTGAGCCTGAATCACCGTTTAAAAAAACGCACCAGCCAACTCCCTCACTGCGTACTACAGAATATTTACTACTCCACAAGGATGACTGAGAACAAAAGGCTATTATATTAGCAAGAAAAATCACTAGTCACAAGGGAAATGAAGTCCAAGGTAAACCTAAAAAGACATGCTGAACCATCTTGCCTGGCATAAGATCACCAATCATTATAAACTCCCCATAAAAACAACAAACCGAGCATAACACACAATGTTTTTAGGCTTCAAGATCAAAAGGTCAGTCAGTTCTTACAGTACTTACCAGCTGATACACAAGCTGAGGTTTCTCTGCTCTCACAGTCTACATCCTGAGCAACACAAGATGTACACCTGCCAGTTCTGCACGACTTATGATGCTGCTGGCCCTTTTAGAGGAAGGTTATATCCCAACTACCAGAAATCAGCTATTTCAGTCAGACTTTTAAAAACATGTTAAAAATAAATGGCATTTATTTATTGCCCCTGAAGATAATATCCCAAGCTAGCAAAACCTTCACCATCAGGTCCCTATAACTTCATCCTCAGAAGCAGTTTTACCTGCATCATTTGCTAGAAATTGCCTGCAAGTTTTTCAAGCTGAAAACTTTTGGGAACAACTTGCTTAGAAAGTTTGTTATTAAAACCATCAGTTTAAAGTGCAATTTTGGCAAGTTCTACCATCACCTCTTCAGCTGGAAAATAGCATATGCAAAAGCAATGAGGATTTATGAGGCTTTGAGAGCAACATGAAGGAAATCCATCCAAAATTACATATCTTTTGTGGACTGTTATTCTTTTAAAGAGTATTTAAATGCTGTTTAAAAAAACTCCACAAGGTTATGCTGCTACTGAAAGCTTGACTCTCAACACAAAGAGCAGCTGCTGCAGAGAAGTGAGGCCACGGTTACAAAAATGAACACAAAAATTGATGCAAAAAGTAATCTCAAAAAAAGTTTATTAGCATGATTAAAAACACGTGAAGAAAGACAGTAAGAGAGGAAGTAACTTAGCATGGAAGAATATCCATTTCAACAGTTTGTATTCACCAAAGCTTCAACTGAATGGGTAACTTTATTGCCAGATTCCACTTGATTTCTTTAACAACAGTTCACATTGTATCAGTTTCATCAGTAGCAGAACCATTGCTTTAGTTTGCATCTGACCCCTGTTGGGAATATATATAAAAAAATATCCCTCACTACTGCTGGATTGAAGAATGCATTGTTGATTTAAGAGCTGGTAAAAAAAAGACAATCTCAACTTAAGAGTCTGTTTAAAAACCAACTTTTTTTCCTAATCGCACTACAAAGAAATACATTAGTATTTTGGCCTTTAAACTTCTCACATGGTATTTATTCAGCACGGCAATCCCAAATTCCCTCCCTTTAAGTAACCGTAAATCAAACTCCTCTTTCAGAGGCTGCTTCTCAAGTTAAGGTTCTGGAGATTTACTTCATAAGCGCTTACACTGGCTTGAGGACAAAGACAGCATCATCTAGTACATAGTAGTCATTATACATATCACCTTCACATAGGTATGGCAGTCTTGTGAAAGCCTCTATGGCAAAACCAGCTTTACTGAAAACTTCTGGCAGGCTATTCACCTGTTCTTCCCAAGTGTGCCCTTTGATTTCCAAAACTTCTGAGGGCTTTTCCCACTTGCCACCTACTGAGAAAACAAAACAGGTTTGTTTAAATTAGAAAGAAAACTTTATTGTGTGATGTGTTTTCTTGCAGAGAGTATATTACACAGACTGTATTCCATTCCACTTCTAACAGGAGGTTGACAAGCCATTTGCGGAGCTGTTGCAAGATCAGTTCAAGTTTTGCCTATAGTTCAGAAGCTGCTCCTTTTTAAGATTATCTTTGTTACATTTTTAACTAGAAATTCCAAGACTGGCTGAGAAGAAGCTTCCACTAGTGAGGCTGGTGTTCAGCAGACATGGTCCGACAGGCTACTTAATGAAGATATTTTCCAGCATTATAAAATCCTTTCTTCCTGCCCACTACCTGGCCAAAGATGTCTTCACATAGTTACAGTAAACAGAGCCAGCAAGTTGAAAATGATGATTTGCTGTGAAGCCTCCATCTGTAGACCACCACATTATAATGGCTGGCTACAGAATCTTTGTTCTTGCAGTGGCCACCTACTAGCTGAGATAGTAAGGACTGCTTAGGGTCATATGAAATTACAAAGCCAAACATTTGTAGCATGCTGGAAAACGTGTTGTCATTTGTTATAACCAATGAAATAATCTGAAGGATTAGAGGTACAGCTCTCAGAAGTCCCAAATTTAAAACTGTTCACTCATTTTCCAAGTAATGCCACACACAAGTAACAAATGTTGTCTGTACCTTTAACCAGTTTGCTACACACAACAGTAAACACCCTTCTAAACAGGAAGTTCTAAATCTTGTGATTCAGATGGTTCTGCAACTCCAAATGTTTCCTAAGTTCCTCTTCCTTCAAGCAGAATCATGTCCAGAGAGGTAGAAGAAATGGCATCTTTCATCAAACTAAAAAACGTGCTCACGCTGGCATTACACTGCATTCTTCACGGAGCTGGTAAGATTAATTTCTTTTTAACTTCTTGCATTTTCCCATGTAATAACAGTTAATAGAGATTGAAAAATGTTATAATTTGCAAATAGCTATGAAATAAGAGCAGTGAAAAGTTTTACTGAGGATCAAGTTAGTTTCTGCTATCTGCATACAACTTCCAAATCAAACAACTGTTAACTTTTCCTTCCAAAAGCCTGAAATGCACCTGTAACCTAAGATTTCTGGGTCAAACCCTACTGTGCTTCCCTGCAAAGAACTTTGCAGCAGCAGTATGACAGCTTTTCAGTGCGGCTGTGCTTGTTTTAGAGGAGCTCAGCAGACAGTAGCTACATTAACTGCAGCCATGGAGTTCTGCTCTGCAAAGCCACTGAGACCCCCAGAGTAATATGGAAAAAGAGCAGGGGATCAACTATAGAAGCACAAGCTACTGCCTTTCACCACACAGGGTGCAAGTACACCAACAACTCATATTACTACAATCTTCAGATTGCTGTAGCTGCTATGGATGATGGTGATCTGACATAGAAGTAGTTTCATTTTATTCCTGCATAAGTCACAGACACTGAACCTGCCTGGATCTGGTCCATAAAACACTCAGTGAGAAAAATTATGAAGGGACAATGCTGCCTGTCCACCATGGACAGGCTTATAAATTGTGTATCAGCAGTAGATTAAGAGACACCAGCTTATTTTTATTCTTAACCTGTTATTTTCTAGGAAGTAGAAAAGGATGTTGTTAAGCAACTACCTTAATTTTCACTGCAATAATCTCAGTTCCATTGTTTGAGCAAAATTAAATAGAGTAAAACAATATTTAAATCATGAGTTTCAAGGACTTAGAAAAAATCTCCCAGACCAGTCATATTAAACTTCACATTTCAGCTCCCTTATTAGAATTCTATGCTCTCACTAACCTTCCTGTTTTCTCTGCACACATTCTTAAATGTCAGAACTAACAAGCAATATTATTATCTTTAGAAAACCAGAGTCAGTATGTATGACAAAGTGAAAGAATTTCTAGGAACTATTATAAATTCTAATCAATGCTATGAAAATGCTAAATTGTAAATGACTGCATCTATGACATTTCCACTGCTTACCATCGGCTCTCTCACTTGACTTGTAACAGGAACAGTAGAGAGAGAAAACCTCGCAAAACTACTGCAATCAGCATCTACAGCTACGTCACACTATCCCCCCACCACCCATCAACCCCCAAAACACTTAGAATCATAAAAACATGGAACAGTTAGGGTTGGAAAGGACCTTAAGATCATCCAGTTCCAAACCCCCTGTCATGGGCAGGGATACCTCACACTAAACCATGCCACCCAAGACTATGTCCAACCCAGCCTTGAATACCACCAGTGATGGAGCATTCACAACTTCCCTGGGCAACCCATTCCAGTGCTTCACTACTCTTACAGTAAAGAATTTCTTCCTCGGATCCAATCTAAACTTCCCCTGTTTAAATTTGAACCCATTACCCCTTGTCCTATCACTGTAGTCCCTAATGAAGAGACCTTCCCCAGCATCCCTGTAGCCCCCCTTCTGATATTGGAAGGCTGCCATGAGGTCTCCACACAGCCTTCTCTTCTCCAGGCTGAACAGCCCCAACTTTCTCAGCCTATCCTCATACGGGAGGTGACCAATCCCTGATTTAAGGTGGGGAAATACACAAGGAATTCTTTTGGTCTTCTCCAGGGCCAAAGGAGACATTCATGGTATTTCAGATAGATTATTCTTCTCTATACTTTGTCAGAAAAACAGAAAGCTAAGCACATTACCACCAATGTAAAGCTGTTAAACGAACATATGGGCAAGCTGCAAGGATTACCTAAAGGAAAAGTTTGCTGGAAACAACCTTAAAACTTACAAGTTCAAAACACAGTTGGTTTTCCTCCTTTCCCTCCACTTTTTCTTGAATGAGCCAGAAGTCTCTTATTTTCTTTTTAGACTGTGCCTTGCTTTTTTAACTCTCCCTCACATTACCACTGTTTATTCTCAACAGGTGCTACAGATACCTGCGAAGTCAGTGTAACACAACCCAAATTTCAGGAAGCTGACTACTCCATGCACACTGTGCTCCTAACATGCACTTTCTCAGCTTTTGGATGCTCCTCATCTCCACCTCAAGTTCTATGGTTTCGCTTTTTAACTAAAAAGCATGAGGATTTGTGTACTCCAGGATGTATAGATCAGCAGAAGTACAAAGTACATTTATCTGAAAATAACATTTTACTTCAAATCAGTAACCTGACTGTAGATGACAATGCTGTTTATATCTGTGGAGTAGCATTTTCAGATTCAAGTTCATCCCATTCTAAACAAACAGGAGATGGAACAGTACTAACAAAAGCAGGTCAGTTGATCATTCCTTCTTAATGAAGCATTTTAAAAGAAATACATTATCTTTCCTAAATATTCTCTTAATTTACACTTTCAAGAATGGCATTTAAGATGGAAATACCAATAAAAGTGCTAGTAGCATAACTGCATTAAAATATTAACAGTAAAATCATGGAGGGATTCTACGAATAAGCATTTTAACCTTACTTGCTAATTAGACTGTTGTCATACGATGCAAATGACTTGTGAATTCTATAAAGTAAATTTTGCACTTGTGTTACCTAACAATACCCTACATCCTCTTAGATAAAGGTTTTAATGGCTATCAGAAAGGAACTACAACAGAAAAATGAGAAGTAGAGAAACTGACTTGGTAGAAATACATGCAACAGAGAACAGGGTCTCAGAACTGGGAATTCACTGTGCCAGCTTAAGAAAAAAGGCTTAGTTCTGAACTTTCACATCATTTGCCTTCTAGTTAAGAAAGTGATGAGACCTCACTATCTACATTTCAGTTTTGCATGACTAAAACATGAAAAAAAAAAAAAACAAACCAACCGAAAACCAAACCTGAAAACCCCCAAACCAAACAACAAAACAAATAACCTAGCTGGATTATTACTTTCCCTATATTCCTTCTTCTGTCTAATTGCATTTCTGAACAAATGACTGTAAGCTTTATTCAGATATCCAGAAAACTGGATTCTATTCTGTCTACCCCAAAGGAAGGGTTCATAAAAAAAATAACAAGTCTCCATTGTCCTCACAAATATTCTGGGAAACAAAACAAAAGTGATCACACTAAGTATTTTAGACTGAAAATGAACTTGACAAATACTGAGTGGTGTAAGGGATTTCTAATTCCTCAGAGGAAGGATGATGAAATGCAGAATTTGAAGAAAATTATGTGTATCAGAAGAACTGTCCTTTATTCTAACACTCACTTTTAATAAAGGAGTAGAGAACCAGCACAGCAACAGAAGACTTGGCTTCATCTTCATGATCATCACCTCAACCTCACTGTTTCTATACAGTGCTACTATATTCACATTCTTTTTAGTCTACAAGGTAGGAAAGTAATTTTTCTAATTTTGTTCATTTTGTAAACCCAAAGCAGTTTCATCATCTCCATTAGAAGAATAAAAAGACATTCCTAGATTCCATAACTTTCATGATTAAGTTTTAAAGAGGTGGTTGGTTGAAGTTCCTACGCTGCACACATCTAACTCTTGTGTGGCACATACCTATACTCTCAATAGCAACCAGAATTTTCTTTTCAAGTAAAGTGCCAAAAAGAAAAGGTATCCTTAAATTAAAATTATCTTGGGAGTATTAATCAGGAAGTTGGAGATTATCTGTTGAGGCTCACTCAAAAAGGAAAACCAGAAATTACAACTGTAAGGCATCAACTCTCTGGATTAGTTTCCAGTAAAATGATTTAATGTCATAGTATTTGGGACCACAGACTGACCTTACTTGTGTAATGAAATTCTATTGACACATCATACGTCATATATGAAAGAGAGACCTTGGTAAAATTCAAACACATCAGAGACTTTGAAGAAATTTTATGCTTATAGGCAACAAATGCATCTGAATGCACCTGGTTAAAAGTTACACAGTTATTGCTGGGTTTGTTTTTTTTTTTTAATCTCAAGGAAAATTTGTGTTTAGTTAAAATAAACACCCAAAGCTGCAACTGGAATCTTTACATAATAATGAGACTTTAACATGAGAATAAGGACTTCACAGTCCCAAGTGGCATGATATGCTAAAATGGTTTTTGCTGCAGTGATCACTGTCTAAGTATAAAGACAGGACAGCCTTTTTTAGTTTTGTGTTTCTTTAAGTTAGGTGAAGTAGTATAGTGAGAAACATTAACTAAACCTTTTTCAGGGGAAAACAGGTTATCTGGGATGCTACTGGTTTACTTTTGAGAACTACATAGTGTTTCA
Source organism: Forpus xanthops (assembly GCA_032466535.1). Lineage (NCBI taxonomy): Eukaryota > Metazoa > Chordata > Aves > Psittaciformes > Psittacidae > Forpus > Forpus xanthops. Next base: position 15,059 of record JASSUY010028709.1, on the reverse strand, counting down.
GGCAGGTTCCACTGTACTCAAAGCAAAACTATTTGCAGTGTCTACTACCAGAAGCTGAAAAAGGCCTTACATGCCTGAAAAGGTCTCTGATTTTCCAATTATATAAGCTGATCTAAGGACTTTTCCGTACAAACTGTTTGAAACTGTAAAAGAGCAACATCTTTAACTATTCTGCTACCTTAGCAGTTGGCTTCTCAGATTTTAATTGTTCTTTATTCTCTCTCTCTAGTTAAAACCAAAGCTGCTAAAGAATAGCGGGAATGAAGACCAAAGAACAGAGAACTGTGTATGTTACCAGTTCATTTGCTTTGTCTGTGATTCAGAGCTTTTTCCCCCCATCTTTTTTAAGTATATTGGGCATCCATTTTGTGATTAACTTACTATTTGGTTAAAGAAACATTCAGAGCTGCTAAGGCTTTACTTCAGATTTCTACAAAACTAGTAAATGAATTTATATTTCACTAATTTGTGCTTAACAAGTTGGATACAGGATGTCAATTTATGTAAAAGCTACCTCTAGTACACAGCTCCCTTTAGGTTTAAAGTAGATTTTGTTCAACCTTCTGAAAGTAACATGTTTTGCTATCAATTATTTGTTTGTTTAAATGCTGCATTCAGGTAGTCCCTAACGGATTTAAACCAAGTCTATTTAGAACCTCCATCGCCATGTATCCTTGAATAAAAAGTAGAAGCCATACATTTAAATATCCATTAAAGAAGGCATGCATGTTAAGAGATGTAACATTAACATAATAACCCTTCTACCTGTCAAACTAAGTTCTTAAAGTGCAATTTAGTAAGATTCCCAAAGACACACGGAAGGGAAAAATCAGAATTATAAAAGGTAGAAAAAGATGCTTCCTCAACCATGTATAGCACTGACCTCAAATGTTTGAATAACTCATAGAAAATCACCAGTGGACGAAAAATTTTTCAAGCAATTGCCCAAGAGCTTCAAAAGCAGAGATACACCGAGCATTGCCAGCAGCCTGTGAGTATCTATACAGCAATACTGACATTTACAGAGAAAAAGAGGAACTGGTGCTTTTTAAGAGGGTATTATTTTCATATCCTCTGGAAATGGACTTTAAAAAGTTGATAAAGGTCTAAAAAGAAGTATTCTGCATAACAAAAGCATTATAATGCATTCTAAATGATCATACATATACATCTATATAAATATATATGATAGCATATACTTTATAGAATGCTTGTACATTTACAAATGAAGCTTCCATGAATCTGTGTTTGCCAAGAAAAGGTCTCAACAAGTGCTTCTGGGCTTTTTGGTGAAATTCACAGGGCTATTAAGAGTCCATTTTTAAAAAATGGTAGCTAGATAGGAACATCACAGAGCTGTTATAAAAGCTCCACAACATTCTTACAGATACTTCCCCTTCCTTCAACATACACAGCCTAAACTAAATATTCAGAATCACTGGGTAAAGGCACACAACTTATTTCAGCATTCCAAATTCATGCCAATATGTCTTATATAATGATTGTAATTTTGCACATGCCATGTTAAGTTCCAAAAAAACAAGTGGCTTCAAAATCCTGCTTTGAAAATGTAGCTTATCTTGAGAAACTGTATGAATTCCTTCCTATTCTGACCATAGACTGCACTACTTTAATAAGAAATCAAAAGAAAGATATAACAAATGCATGCTTCTCCTCTGTATTTTTACTTCATTATTTCCACCCAGCCCCAATTGCTTCCCTCTGTGATTACCCCTTTAAAGACTTCAAGACCCTGCTGACATGACCTGGCCCTTGGTTTGAACATCAGATATAAACATGGTGAAAATAAGGGATATCTTTTACTGCCTCTGTGCTCCCTGGACATTAGGAAAAGCCAAGAGAAAGAGAAATATGTTTTGAATCCTGTAGATGTCACATGACCAAAACCAATTGGACAGAGGGGAGAAAGGAGTTTACTGAAACAATAAAGGGATGGAGTTTGCCTCAAAAATGAAAATCTGCATTATTTAAAAAGTAAAAAGGTCACAGCAATAATAAAGTACTTCTCCATTTTTTCCCCTTAGGAAGATTTGGAAGATGACACTGTTTATCAGAACAGATGAGCACGCCCTGCTGTTCAGATTTCTTCAATATTCCTCACACAGATAAAGAAGGGACAGATAAAGAAGTTAAGCTTCTTCACATACTTCCTTTGCTTTAAAAATAGAGAAGACAGGAGACCTTGCAGTGCAGTGTTCTTGACAAGTATTTTCTAAACAGGCCACCAAACCCAAGTATATTGTGCATTTATATTTTACTCCCATTTTCCATTCTTTAAGAATAAGAACCATGGGAAAAGACTTCATCTTTGTAAGATAACTGCTAACCTTTCAAAGTTTCCTTTTTCAGTTTAGATCTAATTCTATGTATTTTTTTTCTTTTACATAAGTTTACATGTATTTCTTTTATGTGAATTGAGCATTTTTGAAAGAGGTACAATTGACAGCAACAGAAAATAAACTTGTTTCACATGTGAAATTTTGATTTTAGCCATATTAATGTGATAGTTATCCAAATAACAGATACACAGAACTACAGAACAACAGTTACACAACAGAGTAAAATCTCTGTATTGTGTAGATAGTCAAGCAGAAATAACAGACAATATAAATGCATGTAATATCATAGTAAAGCTCAATCGGAATAGGAGCTGCTTCCCAGGCTATTTAGGAAAGGAAAGTAGCAGTCATAGTGAGAAGGCTGCTCCTACAGTAAGTGATTAAAAAATCATTTTGCCAGACAGACAACCTTCATCTTCCACTCCTACCAGGCAAAGTCAGGATTACCTGAAGCACAAAGTTTTGCCTTTACATGCCTGTTCAACATGGAGGCAAGCATGATCACAGACATATACTAGCCAGCCAAGGCAGTACACTGAGTGTATTCTTTTAAAAATACCTATTCTTTTAGCAGTTACTATGTAGCCACTCCACAAATTCAGCACTTTAACAAGAGATCACTTAGTATCAGGCATTCTCCCAACATAAGAACAGCTGCATCTTTCATCACCATTTAAATAAAGCAAAGCTTTGTTTAACAGATGAAATAGCATTTCTCACTTCAGTGAGATGAGAACTGACAACTGAGACAAAAGCAAGGGTCCACCTAGCACAGTACTGTTTACAGCTCAATTTAGTAGCAAGGAAGATGGAAAAAATCCACTTTGGTCTTCTTATCCCTGTCAATCAATCACAAGGAATTAATGTGTTCAACAGGAAAAATTCACAATCACAGGCAGCTAGTGTTTACTACTTCTGAAGTATGGAGCCTCTGACATTTTTATTTTAGAGAAATTTAAACCAGCCTAGTCACATACTGTCTAATACTGCCTTTATAGAAATATGGTGTCTGTATTAGGAAATACAATGGATTTTTTTATGACTCTATATTTAATAGATGTCCTTATGTGACTAGTCTAAAACCTGACAATTCATCTGGCTTACATGCGAAATCTAGACATGTGCAAAATTGCATTGTTTTTTGTTACATTGAAAATAAAACTCTGTAAAGCCCCAGAAAGAATTTATGATTAAGCTACTTTGTCTGGACTCTAGGTGTCACTGTAATTCCAGAAACAGTACGCACAGAAATACATTTTAATCTCCTCCTCCACCTTGCTTTGTTCTCTTAAACCAAGTTTCATGTTATTCACATAAACAATTTCCACAATTACCCTCCCATTACGTTACATGCAATAACCCAAATATCTTGTTTTGATAAAGATTGTGCCTCCATTTCTAGGAGCTGATCTATATACACTGAGCAAACACCTTACCTCTCTCGTCTCTTCTCTATTGTTTTCCATCTAAAATTCAGAAGTTTCTGCAGGTGAGTCCAAACTGGTTTTAATTAGCTTCTACAAGAACTTACTTTGAGCCACTAAATGTTCTCTTCTTTGAACGTTGCAAGTATAAATTTTTGTTAAATATAAAGCATATGTATGTATTTAATACTTTTTAAAATGCATCATCTTTTAGAACAGCTAAATGAAAATAGTGAAATTCTAAAATCAATTTATTATCATGAAGACGAGCAGTTCATCATCTATTTCTTTAGGCTACAGTTAAATATGCAAGTGCAAAAGCTCCAGTGAAATGAGAGTAGATCTCGTGTGTGTTAATTTGCATTGTCTAAAGTTTATATGGGTCCATATCTGTAACAGTGATAAACCAAAACTGAGTACATTTTTAAGTTTCAGAACATATTAAGGAAACAAAACTGGCCTTAAGGAAAGTGACTAATCTCCTATATGTCCCCACCACCTTTTTATGACTTCAGTTTACAAGACCTCTTACAACAGATTTTAACTTTCAACAGGTAAGAATGACTGAGTTCAAGAATCACAGAGCAGATTTCCAGTCCCTTAGGAATGATAAATTTAAATTTAAATTTTTGTTTACCACCCAGTACCTTGGGAGAGATTAATGATGAGCGATAGAAGTGGACTTCAGAGTAGTTTCTTCCTTAATTCATCTACTGCCTGTTAAACCGGAAGTTGCATGTGGTCTGTCACAAAGTTACCCAACAATATGCAGAAAAGTAGATGACAGGTGCAATAGCAATTGCGAAACACAATGGCACATAATTTTGAAAGTACACAAACAAGAAAGCCAGTCAAATAATTTCCCAATTTCTGCTTCCAGGATGCCAATGAAAGACTAGAAAGACACTGCTATAATTATTTGGAACTTTAAAGAATTTTTAAAAGAGGAAGCTGTATTGTTCCGCATTGTAGGAACAGTAAGTTGTAACCAAATACACTTGAAATATGGTACAGACACGTAAGTCAACCTCCCCCATCTCATTTAAGACATGTTACTTTCCAGAATAGCTAGAAAATTATTTGCTCAAACACTGCATTTTGAGCAATTCTTCACTTGAGGGAATTTTTGATACTTAAAATTAATTTTTACTACATTCCATCACACTGACTGACAGAATGTTCAGCCTGTCGGTGTGTATTTGCTGGAGCTACATGCCTATCCACAGGCAAGTCCTAATACTCAGGGACAATCAGTATTCCAATGATGACTGATGAACACCAGCCTCCTCAAATTCAAACCAGCTTTAGGGTGCCACAACATGAATCCACAATCATAGGCATGTAAAAAAAAAAAGTTTCCAGTCTCTTTTGAAGTTTAATCATAGGGACAGATTAACCTGAAAATCTCTCATGTATTTCTTCAAAACCAGGGAAAATAATGGGGGTTTGGCACTGAATTTTACTTCTCAAATTCAGTTACTGATACAACATAAACACTGCTTGATACTTTGAGCGCTCATGTTGGAAAGCGAACCTTATCCCCATGGGAATTTTTAAGCGCAGTTCATCTGGAACAGTTTGACCTGAACTGCTCTATCCAGCATTACAGGGAGTCCTGATAGGCTTGCTCAGGTGGTCACAAGAGACAACTGGGGCGACCTATATGACAGCAGCAGAAGGCCCTAATCAGAGATCTGTATTCCCATGTTGCTCCAACATAGCTCAAAGGTGGCAACCTGCAGAACAGGACATCCTTCAGAACAGCCCTGCAGAGAAGGACTTGGGGGTGTTGGTTGATGAGAAAATAAACGTGAGCCAGCAGCATGCTCTTGCAGCCCAGAAAGCCAACTGTATCCTGGGCTTCATTAAAAGGAGCATGGCCAGCAAGTCAAGGGAGGTGATCCTGCCCCTCCACTCTGCTCTCGTGAGACCTCACTTGGAGTACTGTGTGCAGTTCTGGTGTCCTCAACATAAAAAGGACAGGGAACTGCTGGAAAAAGTCCAGAGGAGGGCCATGAGGATGGTCAGGGGACTGGAACACCTCCTGTATGAAGACAGGATGAGAAAGTTGGGGCTGTTCAGCCTGGAGAAGAGGGCTGCGTGGAGACCTCAGAACAGTCTTTCAATATCAGAAGGGGGCCTATAGGGATGCTTGGGAGGGTCTCTTCATAAGGGACTACAGTGATAGGACAAGGGGTAACAGGCTCAAACTTAAACAGGGGAAGTTTAGATTGGATATAAGGAAGAAATTCTTTACTGTAAGAGTAGTGAGGCACTGGAATGGGTTGTCCAGAGAAGTTGTGAATGCTCCATCCCTGGTGTTGTTCAAGGCTGGGTTGGACAAATCCTTGGGTGGCATGGTTTAGTGGGAGGTGTCCCTGCCCATGGCAGGGGGGTTGGAACTAGATGATCTTAAGGTCCTTTCCAACCGTAACTATTCTCTGATTCTACGCGACTTCAATATTTGAGCTTTTTGTTGGTGTCAACAATGCATGTTGGGAAATTCAAAAAACAGCTTACATCATACGCCCTATTTACCTATGATTGACTTTTGAATGTGCACCATACAAGTTATTTGTAAAAATCAAATACAAACATGTCTATTAAACATTTAATTTGGGATAGTGTAACCTACAAATGTTTTCTTCACCTGACTGAACAGCTATTAACCTGTGTACTTACCATTTTCCACATACGGGTGAAACGGCAGAACTAATGCTAGAATGACTCTGCCTCTTGTTGGCTCCAGTACACTTCTAATATCTTTTAATACAGTCAGTGGTTGATCACAGCGATCCAGCAAATTCAAACAGCTGATGACATCATACTGAAATCCAGTGTTTTGCCATTCATTTATACCAAGCACTCTACAAGGAGAAAGAGATACAGTCTGTTAAACACAAGCTGAGTTCAAAGAGAGCCAATGAAGACAAAAATTCCCTATGAATGTGTTTATAGTGCAGATGAGGTCAGCCACCAAGGCAATGAGAAGAGACAGATATGATGCTTCTGGTCTTTCAGAAAAGAAAACTAGACACAATCAAAAATGGGCATGGCTATATATCCAGCCATAAGAACCTGTGTATTGCCTTGTAACCACCAGGCGATAAAGGAAACAAACCTCAAAACTCTAGATGTTAGAAGAAACAAAAAGTGTTATTCAAGAAACAACAAAGTTGAACTATGATGAATGGCTTGCTGCAGTTTATCCACTCTGCTTTTCCAGTGTGAAAATCCAGACTGGAAATTAGCCATTATGATTCCACTCAAAAGACAGGTTAAAGAAAAGGAATCCAGTTCCTTCACTCTTTGGGTTGAAGTCTAGGGATAAAGTGCCTGAAATATTAGCCATTACTCAACAAGACTGGATCTGCTGCCTGCAAAAACCTGCAGGAGCTGTGATGAATGCATGAACAAAGTTCTGCTTTCTCTGCAGTACCTGTCTTCCTCTTCCAGTTGGGCTGTTTGCCTGATTTTCATCTTCCCGACTCCCTTGATTAAAGCAATTTATGTAAGCTATGAAGAAGGAGACTTCAAAACAGTTGCTGCCTATTTTGTCTTCAAATCATAGTCTTAAGTAATTGCAGGGAACTTCTGTGTAACAAAACCACTGGTAAGAAGGAACATGAGACGCGTTTGTTTTCCTGCTTTTGTACAGGTTAAACTTTTCCATAAGGATTAAGCAACACAGGAGTTGACTGAAAATAGTGAACATTCATTAAATCCTACAAATAGATTACTCTGCTGTAATGTCCAATAAAAAGGATGTAGGAAGTATTCAGTACAATACCTGTATTTCTTTTTCTGAAGCTGCCATATCATAGTTTCAGACAATTCAGTGGCATAGATTTCTTCAAAATGAGGACTCATGACTTTAGTGACTTCTCCATCCCCAGCCCCTAAATCAAGAAGCCTGTGGGATTTCCATTCTGGATTTATTTTAAGCAGTCTTTGAAATTGTTCTGGAGAAAACACAAACATTGAGCCCCTTCCCAGCAGCCTGAAATGTAAAAACAAGAAATGACCCATTTCATAGGAACTTTAACAGGAAGAACAATGAAGTAATTTAGAATGTGCTTTGGGAGCAACCAGTTACCTACAAAGTAGGCAAGGTCATTGCTCAGATAAATTCTAAGTCCAGTTCAACTTGCCTTGCACTTGTCAGAGATCAAACGTATAGCCACGTGCAGTTACAGTGGTTAAGACCTCAGAAGGAATTTGATCAGGTGAGGAAGAGTTCACAGGGTGCAGCTCAAGAAAACAATCACATTAGAAAAAAAGAAAAAAAAAAAAGAGGAGGGGAGAAAGAGTGGAAAAGATAAAGGCTGAACCTTATTTGTCATGTCTGCAGAATTGGATCTCTGCCACCTACCTTAGGAAAACAATAATAACAATAAGTGAAATAACAGAGGAAATAAAATGGCCGCAACACAGAAGTGGGCACAATGAATGAGGAATAGTATATGGAACCAGGAGAGAAGCCCGGAAACAGATTTAAAGAAGGGATGGAGCTAACGCTGCTGGAGTAACAAAAGGGGTTTTTTTCTTTTTTTTAATTGCATGTTACAATCGCTTTTGCTGCTGTCTGCAGACCCTGCACTCAACATGAAGAGCTGTGGAACAGAAAATGGGGAACTCATTAAGGAATTGGGTAGAGGTGACAGTTGGATTTCTTACGGATCAAGTCAATGACATACCCGCCTGTAACTGTTTGAAGACTACACAGTGACAGATTTCAGCTGTCATAACAGAATTCAGAAGATGAAACAGTTAGGAGAATAAGCAGAGGAAAAAGAACTGGTCAGTAATAGTCTGAAAGTAGATAAATACCTTGGATAGCAGGTTAAACAAAGACGATGAACAGAAATCTTTTATGTCCAAGGGGGAAAAAATGGTAAACAAAGATAAAAATAATCAGACAATTAAAATATGTGAAAAGGAGGTAGCCAAGGAAAGATTGACTGTAGTAAATCACAAAGAAACAAACAAAAAGGACAGAGTATACAAAGTCATACAGAAGAAACTAAAGCAGGATAATAAATGTATAAAAGTAAACAGAACACAGACAATTTAAGTAGAGCCCCCTTGCAGTACGCTTGTGTCAGCCCACACTGGTAATTGGCTCATAGCTATTATTCCTAACAGCACGATGAGGTGGTATTCAAAGCACTGGAGGGCCTTTGAAAAAAAAAGGAAAAAAATAAAAAAGAAAAAAAAAAAAGATGAAGAGAAAGGAAGAAGAGGACACCAAAGAAACCTTTATATAAAGCTACAAGTAACTAAGAACACCACAGGGAAGCTCATCAAGTCATCTGGTTAGAAAATAAAGGAAAAGATTATTTTTCTAGCCTTGGTAGGCAGCTACTATCCTCACATCAGACTGTACAGAAGCATGTAGTAGATGTAGAGATGGGGATGGCGGAAAAATCAGGTAGATGTAACAAAATGCATTCTTCATAAGGTCAAAACTGATAAGCTGTTAAAAATATGTCTGAATGGGGTGACATGAGCAAAACAAGGCACTGACTCTTTCAGAAAAAACACTAAAGTCCCTGCAATCTGCTACCACCCCCTGCAGCCACACAAGAGAGGGATGCAGTAAGACCAGGAAAACAGTGTTTTATAAACTCTTTCCCTGCATTCCTAATGTTTCAGCAGTCAAACATGCTGTGTCAGAAGTTACCTCTTCAAGTACAGCTAACAGACAAATGGAGGTGAAATTAAGTTTTACAGAGTAAGACAGAATTCTGTTCCAAATTCGCATTACCAGACGACACTGCCAACTTCACAGAACCACAGAATAGTTAGTGTTCAAAAGGACCGTAAGGTCATCTATTTCCAACCCCCCTGCCATGAACAGGGACACCACACACTAAACCATGTCATACTTCTGCACTATTTAGTAATCTGCCCATGTGTGCAGTGGGTGTGAATACATTCTATGGTAGAAATAGTTTTGGATGCAATACAGAACTGACTGGGTACAGCCACCTTCAAGAAGGACAATCACAGCAATAACTGATTCAGATATGGCGGTAGGTAAAAGGCAAGGTTGGGGCAGGGAGAAAACAGAGGGAAGAGACACAAAGAGAACACTTATTCAGAAGGAAATTAATATAATTGTTATAAAATACAATTAGAGTTCTTCAACTGTCTCTTATCAATTGCAATTACCTCCTCTGTCCCCCTGTACAGGAAATGGTGCTCTTCAGTCAGGAGGGCTGGGCACAAAGAGCACAGTAGGGCATTTCAGACCTGTTAGACTAGCAAAGGGAAAACTACAAATTTAGAAAAGCTGACAGACCAAGGGGCATGGGTGAACACTTGAAAACTCTAAATCCAAACTGTATTTATTTTATCTAAGATTGACTTTTCACTTACCCATTGATAGATGTTCTAGACATAAAGAGGCTAAAAATTGAGGACACAAAAGAGTGATAGAGCTGGATAAACAGCCAGCCTGATTTCTCAATGCTGTTGTTTAAGAAGATTTGTGTTCCTTGGTCAAGGTAACTCTGGACAAAAATAGGCTGCAGGGATTCAGACAACTGTTCTGTGTTGCAGACATACCACTAGAGAAAGAAATAAAGGATCATTAAAAAGTTCAGCAATATAAAGCCTGAAGTAGTTAAAACAAACTGAATACACAGAAGGCTGTGATTGATTTTTGTACATATAAAACCTGAGGTTTTCCTACAGACTTTTCAACAAGCTTCAGGATTAATTTCACTTAGATTTTAACTGTAATCAAGTAAGGACCAATTGATTTCTAAGAAATAATGCTTTTAATTTTTGTCTCAATTATTACCCTGCACTTTGAGGAATTCTACAAAGTAAATTCCCCAGGAAACAAATGCAGGTCCTCTATGCAACAGCACCACACTGACAAAATAGTATTAAGTGGGATAACATTATTTCCTGTCTTCCCACTCATTCTCACCTTTTCCCTAGGCATCCCCTTAAACCAAATCAGCAAGTGCATTTGCAGAAAAGGAGATAAAGAATCCGATCAACACTTTTGACCAGAGCCTGCCTGTGTGCTGAACTATGTTTCTTCGCTTACCACTACAAAAGGGCAGGTCATCATGCCTACGACCTGCTGCCTCCCAGCATCTCTACTAAAAAATAGGAGCAGGTTCCCACATCTCGGAATTCACCAGTACCAGCTGAAAGGCACTTCTACACTTTTTATTGGTAAAATGTAAAGCCCAAGGTAAAATGGGTCAATGATTTTCTACTTGGGAAAGTAATAAACCACAAAATATTCTATTTTACTATCCCCATGTAAGGCATACCTGAACTCCTTTAAAAGCTGTCTTACATTACTTGAATGCATAAAAAAAAAACAAACAAAACAACCTGTGCAAAACAAAGCAAACATAAATCCTGAAATTTTAGGACCCTCATGGCCACCTTCTACACCTCCAGCAAATATCTGTAATGTGGCAGCATTCTGTAGTGTCAGCACTGACAATAAACTTCAAAAGGTTATTCATTGCTAGGGTGCAATGCCAAGCTAAAAACCCCTCCACTCAATATGCAGAAATTACAAAAAAAGTTTTATATGTAATTTTATTTCAGAAGGTTGCTCTTATTTTTCACTCTCCTACACTTATGCAGTTATTGTCAGCCCTGCTATAAGAATCTCTAATGTCATTGTGTCTATTTTCTAATATCAAGAGTTATTCTCCCAGCTAACACTCTCATCTCCCCCTTACTTCTTCCAGTAATATTCCTTAATCTGGCTGCATGCGTTTATTGTGCAGATAGGAAATTATAAGTATCTTAAAGAGAGATTCAGAGTTTTAACAGAATCTTGTAAAAGTGCATGTGGAAGGAAAATAAATGGTCAGCTGGGGTAACTCCCCAGTATTTTAACATCCAAGATTGCATCCATAGCCATATAATGCAAAAGGTGTGCTCATATCATGATCCCTTCACATCTGTTATACCTTGTTGGGAGGGGAACAGTCACTTAGTACATGTTTACACAGTGCTCAGCACAATGAGACTTACAGTCTCCACTGTAAAATAAATAATAATGGGACAAGATTCTTATTCTAGCATCCTGCTGCTTCACAATAATAGTGCCAGCAAGCAGAGGAGATCAGACAGCTGTGCCAAGATCATTATGCCAGATTCATAAACAGGGGTTCCAACAAACACTGACCCAAACCAGCAAGGGATGTCAAGAGCCTCCAGCCAAGGAGTAAATATAAGCCTGCTTAGGTTTACTTTGAAAACCGCTTGTGTAATGGGTACATTTCCAGCAGAATCAGGCTCTTAACTGTACTTTCAAACATACTTGCAGGCAGCAGAAGTAAGTGATTCTTTCCTCTAAAAATCAGATTTTGAGCAAGTTTGTGCCACATGATGAAGACTGGCACAGAGAGCCCTATGACTGTTGATTTACCAGTTTAGGTCTTTTCTCACCACAGCACAGTGCTAGTTAAATGAATCAGCATAGTCCAGTGATTCCCAAAAGGAATCCCTAGCAAGTCATGAAAAGCCACTAAAGCAGAAGCTGTGTACATGGTCCATCTATCTTAAGAAGCCAATTTCAGGAGCCTGGCAGAAATGAATAAACCCAAGGAGCAGGCTGGGCTGTGTGTCAGGTTCATTTATCCAGACTGGACATGTCTAGAGTGGCTCAGATGCCTTTTTCCATGTGCTGCCATTTTCAATCCAGAAAAAATGTAACCAACTATTGAAGCTTTGGGAAACATAGGCTTTGTTCCATAAGTGATATGATGCCATACACACTGTACCTGAACTCATACACCTTGGTTCTGCGCTGAACTGTCACAATCAACAGTCCTACAATTCTTGCCTTTAAGACTTCCAAATATTGATACATATTGACATAACTATTGGCAGAATGATGGTGGTAACAATTTTGAGAAGAGAAACTTGTTTCCGGAAATTAGGCATTGTTCATAGACCTCCTTTAATTTCTTCCACACGGTTAATCTTGCCAATAGGGTTTACTGGCAACTACCTAGATAACACTAGTAAATTATAGAAATGATAGCAAATGATAAAAGGGGGAAAGGAAAACCCCCCAAAAACTGCCCCTCCAAAAAAACAATCAAAACAAACCAAAGGCAACACAGTCCAAAACCAACCCAAAATTCAAATGACAAAACTGATCAAAACAACCTTAATTCTGGAATCACTTTCTCAGAACAGAAACTGCTTTTGTTCTCCTCCATGTACAATACATGAAGAGTCCTTTTCAGGACACAAGTTTCATGTCAGGAATCAATCTCTTGTACCACAACAGCAGAAAAACTACAGCACAAAAATATGAAAAGATATGTTAAGACTTTTGTTACAATAAAAATTATGATTATTGACAACTCTTGCCTAGTATTAGTGAAAGGAAGAAAACATTCTTTTAGATAACTTGCATAAAACTAATGAAGTCAGTAAAACTGCAGACAAAGTACCTGGGGCCTCAACATGCAATCCTTACTTATGAGGAACCCCACAAACTCTGCAATCATAAATCTCATTAAACTTCCTAAATAATCCATACATTATGTTAAAAATGAGAAATTGAAATTATTCAATGCAGACCAGTGGATGACATAATCATCTCCATAACACATTTCCTTGGCTGATTGTCTTCTTAGTGCAGTTTTTCACAACACAAAGGACTTTCAGATTTTCTTTGTTCACCAGAAGTTTTTTCTGTAAATCCAAATTCTGCTTCTCTTTATACTTACGTACTGAGTGATCCAAACCACAGATCATATTCATTAAGCTCCGGTAATACATTTACTCTGTAGCAAGATTCTGGGTGTCAGTGCCCATCCAGAGCACTAAAGAAGCTTCAGTAACAGACTAGCTTGAAGAATTACAGTGCATAATTATATTCTACCTTAGACAGCAGTCTTCAAGTATTTATGCTACATCACCTTCATTAGCTCAGCTCTGTATATTTTACTGAGAATAAGTTAGCACATTCCTTCAACACTAACAGTTTTTATTAGCCATTCTGAATTCCTATGGATTTTCAGCAGCATTTTGACAAAATGCAGTGCAGATCTGAACATATTCCGAACGCAATTATATCACATAGCCATTGCACTGCAAGGGTATAGCCCCTCATTTCCCACAAAGTACTGATCCACGTGCCTGTACTGCCCAAGTATAGCACTAACCTTTTATTGCAGTCATATCACATTGCAAGCTCATTTCCAGCTTGCCATCTACCTCCTTGAGCTCCGCAGCTTCCCAGTTGCTCACTTTTTCCTATTTTCCTCTAGTATTAATTAAAAGCGTCTCTGTGATTACAAACCCACCCCGTTCAACACCACCTGCAAACTTCACCCAAGTGCTCTCACAGAGCCCCCCTGGCAGGCCGTTCACGTCTCTCAGAGGCCGCCCTTACACTCAACCGGACGCCTCACCTGAGTACGGGGACACGGCGCTGGGTCCCCATCCCGCCGTTACCGCCGGGCTCCGAAGGACCCCCGTGGCGAACACCGCAGCCCACAGCCGCCCCAGCACCAGCACCTCGCCCCTCCTCACAGCAGGCTGCCGGACGCATTTCACACGTCAACTTTCTCACCGGCAGGACCGAGCCGGTCCCTCTCTTTGTCTGGCGCTGCCCGGCCCGGTGCCCCTCAGCCTGCCCCAGGGTGCCCCGCTCCCGCGGCGGTCGGTACCTCAGGACGCCCCGGAGGACGACGACTCCCCCCCACACACCCCGCCCGCTACCCCCGGCGGAGCTCCCCAGGAGGGTGGGGGGAGGCGGCCGTGCCCGCCCGAGAGCCCCCCTCCCGGCCCCGCCTGGAACGGGGAGAGGGGGAGACGCGGGAAGGGAAGGACAGCTGCCTTGTACCTGGTGGCTCTCTGTGGCGCCCGGGGCTGGGTGGCTGTGGCTGCCCATCATATTCACGTAGATGGACCGGGATAAAGGGCTCCTCAGGTACCTGGCAGGGCCAGCCCACATCTTCTTCCTCAGCACCCACAGGAACAGGGTATAACAGCCCAGCCAGATCAGCCACAGTCTCATCAGGGAAGGGGCGCGGAATCACCCGCTGCCACCGCCTCCCCTTTCCATGGCAGCGGCGGCTCCGCCAGCACACAGCTAGCCCGGCTCCGCTCCGGGGCCAGCACACCCGCTCAGGCCGGAACCAGCAGCGCCGCGGCAGAGAGAGCCAGCCGGACGGCTCCGCTGCTGCACGCCGCAGCCTGGCGCGCTCCCGCTCCCTCCCTTTCTCTCTCCAATCATAGCGCGGGCGGGGCCGCAGCGCGCTGCGTTCAA